>JAHIAM010005107.1:0-55832 GCA_021605205.1 Aegilops longissima
TGGGAGTTCTTAAGTAATATGATTAATTGAACTTAAATTTATCATGAACTTAGTACCGATAGTATCTTGCTTGTCTATGTTTGTTTATAGATAGATGGCTCGTGCTGTTGTTCCGTTGAATTTTAATGCGTTCCTTGAGAAAGCAAAGTTGAAAGATGATGGTAGCAATTACACGGACTGGGTCCGTAAATCGAGGATTATCCTCATTGCTGCACGTAAGAGTTATGTCTGGATGCACCGCTAGGTGCAGAACCTGGCTTGCTGATGTAACCGACGACGCTAAGAACGCTCGCGAGCAAAGCTGATGACTACTCTATAGTTCAAGGTGTGCCATGCTTTACGGCTTAGAACCGGGTCTTCAACGACGTTTTGAACGTCATGGAGCATATGAGATGTTCCAGGAGTTGAAGTTGATATTTCAACAGTAATGCCCGGATTGAGAGATATGAAGTTCCAATAAGTTCTATAGCTGCAAGATGGAAGAGAATGGGTCTGTCGGTGAGCACATACTCGAATGTCCAGGTATTACAATCACTTGACTCAAGCCGGGAGTTAATCTTCCGGATGATTGTGTCATTGATGAATTCTTCAATCACGCCACCAAGCTACAAAAGCTCGTGGATGAACTATAATATGCAAGGGTTAGTAAAGACTATGCTCGAGCTCTTCGCAATGCTAAAAGCTGCGGAGGTAGAAATCAAGAAGGAGCATCAAGTGTTGATGGTCAATAAGACCACTAGTTTCAAGAAGAAAGGCAAAGGGAAGAAGAAGGAATCTTCAAGAAGAACAGCAAACAAGTTGTGCTCCAGAGAAGAAACCAAGTCTGACCTAAACCTGAAATCGAGTGCTTTACCGCAAGCGATCGTCATTGGAAGCGGAACTGCCCCAAGTATTTGGCGGATAAGAAGGATGGCAAGGTGAACAAAGGTATATGTGATATACATGTTATTGATGTGTACCTTACTAGAGCTCGCAGAGCACTGGTATTTGATACCGGTTCTCATGCTAATATTTGCAACTCAAACAGGGACTACGGATTGCTTAACACCGCAAAGGACGAGGTGACGGCGCGCGTGGGAAATGGTTTCAAAGTCGATGTAATCGCGGTCGGCACGCTACCTCTACATCTACCTTCGGATTAGTTTTAGACCTAAATAATTGTTATTTGGTGCCAGCGTTGAGCATGAACATTATATCTGGATCTTGTTTGATGCGTAGACGGTTATTCATTTAAATCGAGAATAATGGTTGTTCTATTTATATGAATAATATCTTTATGGTCATGCACCCTTGAAGAGTGGTCTATTTTAATGAATCTCGATAGTAGTGATACACATATTCATAATGTTGAAACCAAAAATGCAGAGTTGATAATGATAGTGCAACTTATTTGTGGCACTCGCCGCTTAGGTCATATCGGTATAAAGCGCATGAAGAAACTCCATATCGATGGACTTTTGGAGTCACTTGATTATGAATCACTTGGCACTTATGTAACCGTGCCTCATGGGCAAGATGACTAAAACCCTGTTCTCCGGTACTATGGAGAGAGCAACAGATTTGTTGGAAATCATACATACAGATGTATGTGGTCCGATGAATGTTGAGGCTCGTGGCGGATATCGTTATTTTCTCACCTTCACAGATGATTTAAGCGAGATATGGGTATATCTACTTAATGAAACATAAATCTGAAACATTTGAAAAGTTCAAAGAATTTCAGAGTGAAGTTGAAAATCATCGTAATAAGAAAATAAAGTTTCTACGATCTGATCGTGGAGGCGAATATTTGAGTTCTGAGTTTGGTCTACATTTGAAACAATGCGGAATAGTTTAGCAACTCACGCCACCCGGAACACCACAAGCGCAATGGTGTGTCCGAGCGTCAGAATCGCACTTTACTAGATATGGTGTGATCTATGATGTCTCTTACAGATTTACCGCTATCGTTTTGGGGTTATGCTCTTGAGACGGCCGCATTCACGCTGAATAGAACACCGTCAAAATCCGTTGAGATGACACCTTATGAACTATGGTTTAGCAAGAAACCAAAGTTGTCGTTTCTTAAAGTTTGGGGATGCGATGCTTATGTGAAAAAAGCTTCAACCTGATAAGCTTGAACCTAAATCGGAGAAATGTGTCTTCATAGGATACCCAAAGGAGACAGTTGGGTACACCTTCTATCACAGATCTGAAGGCAAGACATTTGTTGCTAAGAATGGATCCTTTCTAGAGAAGGAGTTTCTCTCGAAAGAAGTGAGTGGGAGGAAAGTAGAACTTGATGAGGTAATCTGTACCTTCTCCCTTATTTAAAGTAGTTTATCACGTAAACCGGTTTCTGCGACATCTACACCAAATAGTGAGGAAGTTGATGATGTTGATCATGAAACTTCAGATCAAGTTATTACAGAACCTCGTAGATCAACCAGAGTAAGATCCGCACCAGAGTGGTACTGTAATCCTGTTCTGGAAGTCATGCTACTAGATCATGATGAACCTACGAACTATGAAGAAGCGATGGTGAGCCCAGATTCATAAAATGGCTTGAGGCCATGAAATCTGAGATGGGATCCCTGTATGAAAACAAAGTGTGGACTTTGGTTGACTTGCCCGAGGGTCGACAAGCAATAGAAAACAAGTGGATCTTCAAGAAGAAGGCGACACGACGGTAATATTATTGTCTACAAAGCTCGACTTATCATAAAGGGTTTTCGACAAGTTCAAGGGATTGACTACGATGAGACCTTCTCACCCGTAGCGATGCTTAAGTCTGTCCGAATCATGTTAGCAATTGCCGCATTTATGATTATGAAATTTGGCAAATGGATGTATAAAGACTGCATTCCTGAATGGATTTACGGAAGAAGAGTTGTATATGATGCAACCAGAAGGTTTTATCGATCCAAAGGAGCTAACAAAGTGTGCAAGCTCCAGCGATCCATTTATGGACTGGTGCAAGCATCTCGGAGTTGGAATAAGCGCTTTGATAGTGTGATCAAAGCATTTGGGTTTATACAGACTTTTGGAGAAGCCTGTATTTACAAGAAAGTGAGTGGAGCTCTGTAGCATTTACGATATTATATGTAGATGACATATTACTAATCGGAAATGATATAGAATTCTGGATAGCATAAAGGGATACTTGAATAAGAGTTTTTCGATGAAGGACCTCGGTGAAGCTGCTTACATATTGGGCATCAAAATCTATAGAGATAGATCAAGGCGCTTAATTGGACTTTCACAAAGCACATACCTTGACAAAATTTTGAAGAAGTTCAAAATGGATCAAGCAAAGAAAGGGTTCTTGCTGTGTTACAAGGTGTGAAGTTGAGTAAAACTCAATGCCCGACCAACGCAGAAGATAGAGAGAAAATGAAAGATGTTCCCTATGCCTCAGCCATAGGCTCTATCATGTATGCAATGCTGTGTACAGACCTGATGTGTGCCTTGCTATAAGCTTAGCGAGGAGGTACCAAAGTAATCCAGAGTGGATCATCGACAGCGGTCAAGAACATCTGAAATACACGAAAGGACTAAGGATATGTTTCGTATATGGAGGTGACAAAGAGCTCATCGTAATGGCAGTTACGTTGATGCAAGCTTTGACACCGATCCAGACGATTCTAAATCGCAAACCGGATACGTATTTACACTAAGCGGAGGAGCTGTCGGTTGGTGCAGTTCTAAACAAAGCGTCGTGGCGGGATCTACATGTGAAGCGGAATACATAGCAACGGAAGCAGCTAATGAAGGAGTGCGGATGAAGGAGTTCATATCCGATCTAGGTGTCATACCTAGTGCATCGGGTCCAATGAAAATCTTTTGTGACAATCTTGGAGCAATTGCTTTAGCAAAGGAATCCAGATTTCACAAGAGAACCAAACACATCAAGAGACGCTTCAATTCCATCCGGACTTAGTCCGGTGGGAGACATAGAGATTTGCAAGATACATACGGATCTGAATGTAGCAGACCCTTTGACTAAGCCTCTTCCACGAGCAAAACATGATCAGCACCAAGACTCCATGGGTGTGAGAATCATTACTATGTAATCTAGATTATTGACTCTAGTGCAAGTGGGAGACTGAAGGAAATATGCCCTAGAGGCAATAATAAAGTTATTATTTATTTCCTTATTTCATGATAAATGTTTATTATTCATGCTAGAATTGTATTAACCGGAAACATAATACATGTGTGAATACATAGACAAGCAGTGTCACTAGTATGCCTCTACTAGACTAGCTTGTTAATCAAAGATGGTTAAGTTTCCTAACCATAGACAAAGGAGTTGTCATTTGATTAACAAGGTCACATCATTAGTTGAATGATCGATTGACATGACCCATTCCATTAGCTTAGCACCCATCGTTTAGTATGTTGCTATTGCTTTTATCCATGACTTATACATGTTCCTATAACTATGAGATTATGCAACTCCGTTTACCGGAGGAACACTTTGGTACTACCAAACGTCACAGCGTAATCGGGTGATTATAAAGGAGTACTACTGGTGTCTCCAAAGGCAGATGTTGGGTTGGCGATTTCGAGATTAGGATTTGTCACTCGATTGTCTGGAGAGGTATCTCTGGGCCCTCTCGGTAATGCACATCATAAGCCTTGCAAGCATTACAACTAATGAGTTAGCTGTGAGATGATGTATTACGGAACGAGTAAAGAGACTTGCGATGTGAGATTGAACTAGGTATTGGATACCGACGATCGAATCTCGGGCAAGTAACATACCGATGACAAAGGAACAACGATGTTGTTATGCGGTCTCGACCGATAAAGATCTTAGTAGAATATGTAGGAGCCAATATGGGCATCCAGGTCCCGCTATTGGTTATTGACCGGAGGCGTATCTCGGTCATGTCTACATTGTTCTCGAACCGTAGGGTCCGCACGCTTAAGGTTTCGATGGCGGTTATATTATGAGTTTGTGTATTTTGATGTACGAAGGAGTTCGGAGTCCCGGATGTGATCACGGACATGACGAGGAGTCTCGAAATGGTCGAGACATAAAGATTGATATATTGACGGCTATATTCGGACATCGAAAGGTTCCGGAAGTTTCGGAAAAACCGGAGTGCGGAGGGGTTACCGGAACCCCGGGAAGTAATGGGCCTTATTGGGCCAAGAGGGAGAGAGGGCCGCACCGGGAGGTGGCGCGCGCCCCCATGGGGAGTCCGAATAGGACAAGGAGGGGCGGCCCCCTCCCTCTCCCTCTCCCTCTTTCCTTCCCCTTCCTCCTTCCTAGTTGGACTAGGAAGGGAGTCCTACTCCCACTAGGAGGAGGACTCCCCCTCCTGGCGCGCCTCCTAGGGCGGGCCGGCCCTCCCCTTGCTCCTTTATATCTCAGGCGGGGGCACCCTAGAACACACAAGTTGATCCTTGAGATCGTTCCTTAGCCGTGCGGTGCCCCCTCCACCATATTCCACCTCGGTCATATCATAGCGGTGCTTAGGCGAAGCCTGCGTCGGTAGAACATCAAGATCGTCACCACGCCGTCATCTTGATGGAACTCTCTCCCGAGCTTTCTTTGGATCGAGCTCGAGGCGTCGCCACCGAGCTGTCGTGTGTCAAGAACTCGGAGGCGCCGAGTAACGGCGCTGGGATCGGTTGATCGCGAGGAGAACGTCGACTACTTCCTCTACGTTGTGATCGCTTCGCTCACGGTTCACGAGGGTACGTGAGACAACACTCTCCCCTCTCGTTGCCATGCATCACCATGATCTTGCGTGTGCGTGGGAAATTTTTGAAATTACTACGTTCCCCAAAGATAGACAACATACATCTCATCAAAATATCGAGCGAATACCAAATTCACATGACTACTAATAGCAAGACTTCTCCCGTGTCCTCGGGAACAAAGCGTAACTACTCACAAAGCATATTCATGTTCATAATCACAGGGGTAATAATATGCATAAAGGATGTGAACATATGATCTTCCACCAAATAAACCAACTAGCATCAACTACAAGGAGTAATCAACACTACTAGCAACCTACTAGTACCAATCCGGACTTGGAGACAAGAATTGGATACAAGAGATGAACTAGGGTATGGAGATGAGATGGTGCTGGTGAAGATGTTGATGGAGATTGCCCTCTCCCGATGAGAGGAGGCGTTGGTGATGATGGTGGCGATGATTTCCCTCCCGAGGGAAGTATCCCCAGAACAGCTCTGCGGAGCCCTAGATTGGTTCCGCTGGTTCCGCCTCGCGGCGGAGTTTCGTCTGAAAGGTTGCTTCCTATTTTTTCCTCGACGAAAGACCTCATATAGCAGAAGATGGGCGTCGGAGAGCCACCAGGGGGCCCACGAGGTAGGGGGGCACGCCCTAGGGGGGGGGCGCCCCCACCCTCGTGGACAAGGTGTGGGCCCCCTGGTCTTCATCTTTGGCAAGGATTTTTCATTATTTGTAACTAGATGTTCCGTGGAGTTTCAGGACGTTTGGAGTTGTGCAGAATAGGTCTCTAATATTTGCTCCTTTTCCAGCCCAGAATTCCAGCTGCCGGCATTCTCCCTCCTTATGTAAACCTTGTAAACTAAGAGACAATAGCCATAAGTATTGTGACATAACATGTAGTAACAGCCCATAATGCAATAAATATCGATATAAAAGCATGATGCAAAATGGACGTATCATTCCCCCACAAGTAAGGGCGGTGAACATGATATCGCAACCCACATCCCCAAGAGGGAGCAGGCGTGCACTAAGGGGCGTATATGCGATGGAGCCCGTCGCCCCAAAGTTCAACCCATGGTCCTCTTGTCCGATCACCTTTGATCGTAGGGACCACCTACCAGTATCCGTCATGGCGGATCCGCTGCATTGGTCTTAGACCCAATCATTGACGGATTTCACCTCACTCGAGTCCTTATGGATTGGCGGCAGCCTGAACCTGCTTTATCAGATCGGTCGCAAAATGGGTATAGACCCCTCGAGGATCAAACCCACCAAAGCGACCTTTAAAAGCGTCTTCCAGTGTAGAGGCCCATTATGCGGGCTCAATTACACCGAAGTGGTCTTCGGATCTCCGGACAACTTCCGGCGAAGATTTAATCTTCGATATCGTCCTGTTCATGGCGGCTATCATACCTTTGCGGGCGCACCGCATTTGCAAGATTCAATGCGGTACCGCATTCGATACCTCAAGCTCAAGATGCGGGACCTAGGGGTCATCATAGTCAATGGAAACACAAGCGCGCCGCTCCGTGCGGAGGAGCACCGCTATGACCCTCGCGGCGCACTTAAAGCAGCCTTTTGAGGCAATCCGCCGATTCGGCGATCAAGCCCGGACACCGTCAAGCGCGTCGAGAGTAACACGCAGCAGGATCGCTCGCACGTTCGAGCTCGCCTATCAATTCGGCCCCCGCCCTAGTCTCAGTACAATGACAAAATCCGTCCCGAGCGTACATAATTACGCATTGAAAATACCATGGGTGTCGGCGGGGGCACGATCACGGCACGTCCCACAATGCGGATCAACCATACTAGGGGCTTACTACCTTTATCATCCTCTCTCTTTCAGGACTTTACTCTCTGGAAGCCCTATCCGGCAGTACGATAGCTGGACACATGATACAACACCCTAGGAGGCAGGAAGCTACGTCGTGCAACGGAATCCCCAGGTGGTCTCTGATAACGAGTGAAATACCTTTTTAAATACCATCTCGCAGCTTGCCCTTGGGCGGGACATGTCAAATATTCCCATTTTTGCTTATCGTGACCTTTTGTATCAGTATGCATCAACGCATTTCTTAAATAAACAATGCATAGCACTAGTCTTTTATTTCATTCCATATTCTTTTTATATATCTTCATCTATGACAAACAGCACCCGTACACTCTGGTACAGCCAATATGCCAGGGGCTTCCGTATACCCCATAATTTGGCATGAGAAGTCCGAACACTTTCGACATTGCGGCACCCCGAACTTATAGCATTATATGCATCAGCTCCGAATCATGTCTTAGGTCAATAGTTGGGTTTGCCCGGCTCCATGTTTTGGTACCTTACGTTCGCTATATCGGCTAAGGTAGCTTGGGAGAACTCTGCGATTGTGCCCAGTTCTTCCGGCCGAGCACCTCGATGAAAGCTAAAACTGATTGTCATGATAAAGCGAGAGCTGGTCGCTGTTCGAGAGGTCTCAAGTCCCTAAAGACTTTTTCCGCTTGAGTAGAGAGTCGGCCTTGTCAAAGCTTAGGCGTGTATAGCGCCCCAACTTTAGCTTTCGAAGACTAGGGGCTTCGAAAATTTAAAATTGTAGACTTCTATGGCTAAGTGAGAGCGATAAAGCATTATAGTCCGATTGCACTCGTTCGTTCTGCTGAACACCTCCTCAAGGACCCAAAAATGGGAAAAAGAGTGCTCATATTTATCCCGAACACCCCAACACTAGTTGCGAGGCTGAAGCCGACGACTAGCAACTCTCGATCTCTTAAAGCAGTGCGCATGAAGGTAATATTTTAAATTGAAAGCGTTGCATAGCGCCAAATGAACTAGTTTTCATAACACAGGATCACACAAGCAAGTTAGTTAAAAATTACATCCTTCGCTTTTCGTCCATCACACAAGGCGGGCACCCTTGAGACACCCTCATAATACATTTTAGGGTGGCGATGCTCCTTGCCTCTACTGGCGGCCCTCCTTCACCAGCTTCTCGGCGTCCATCTTGGCCCAATGCACCTTCGCATGGGCAAAAGCCCTGCGGGCACCCTCGATGCAGATGGACCGCTTTATGACTTCCATCCATGGGCAGGCATCCACAAGCCGCCTCACATGGCCGAAGTAGCTGTTGGGAAGGGACTCGCCAGGCCACATCCGGACTATAAGGCCCCTCATGGCCTGTTCGGCCGCGTTATGGAGCTCGACCAGTTGCTTCAGCTGGTCGCTCACGGGCATCGGGTGTTCGGTCCCAGTATACTGAGACCAGAAAAATTTCTCCGTCGAGCTTCCCTCCTCGGCCCGGTAGAACTCCGCGGCATCAGACACACTGCGGGGCAGTTCTGCGAACGCTCCTGGAGAGCTCCGAACTCAGGTAAGTAAAAGGAAATTTTCTTTCGCATGCCTAGTTTGCATAATGAATGCCTTACCCACCGCTATCTTCTTCACCGCCTCAATCTCCTGGAGTGCCTTTTGGGCTCCGGCGTTAGCATTTTTTGCGTTTTCGAGGGCCTTGGCAAGCTCGGACTCTCGCGTCTTCGAGTCAAGCTCCAAGGACTCATGATTCTTGACGAGCGCCTGGAGCTCTTGTTGCACCTCGCCTACCCGGGCTTCGTGTCTTTCACGCTCGGTGCACTCCTTGGCCGCTTTGTTTTCGGCCTCGGCGAGCAACTGCTTTAGGGTCACCACTTCGGTCGTGGACCTTGGTACATACATGATGATCCTATTATCTTGCAACCAAAACCTTTTTTATAAATAGATAAGGTATTGCTTACCTTTATTCTCCTCCAGCTGCTTTCTGGCAAGGCCGAGTTCTTCCTCGGACCGCTCAAGGTTCAGCTTCAGTGCAGAGACCTCCGCAGTATGTGCGGCGGCAATAATGATGAAGCTGCATGCACACGATATAGACATATTTGGATTAGACTCCTCCGGTTATCATTTGATCCTCTATTGGCTTTTCTTGTGAACGCCTAACGAGCATCGGGGCTCTGTCTATGTGGTAATATTTTTATATATTTTGACTACTTACCGCAAAGCCTGTAAGGAGGCTGGCGCAAGCTTCGGTTAGTCCGCTTTTGGCGGACCTAACCTTTTTGATCACCGCACTCATTATAGTGCGGTGCTCCTCGTCGATGGAAGCGCTGCTAAGCACTTCCAGCAAGTTGTCCGTGCCTCCGGATGGGCGGAGGTCACCGCACGGGCGGCTTGCCCCTCTTAGCAGGTCCGGGGCCCTTTGCTGGTCGGTGAGGTGTTCGGCTTGGAACCGAACTTGGTGCCCTGAGGTCTTGCTCCCTTGCGCCGGGTCCGGAAGGTCGCCTTGGCGCCTCAGGACCACCTTACCTCGCGGTGCCCTTTGAGACAACACCTCGGACGTTGTCCGTAGGGCGAGGAGAGACGGTCTGAAGTGATCGGCTACTCATAGCCGACGGGTCAAAGAACCGTCTGAGCGAAGATCGTCGTCACGGGCTTGAGGCGGACTGCACAATTATATTCAGCATAAGAAAGCGGTGCAATAAAAGCATACCATGAATTACTCGGTATCCGAATACTTACGACTTCTCCAGGGTTTGTCCTGGTCAACCACTCATCGTCATTTGTGAGTGGCGGTCGTGGAGCAGTCCGGAAGGAGAGTCCTTCCTTCTTGGACCCTCCGGCCTCCCGGTTGGGGCGGCCTTCCTTTTCTGTCTCCCTCGATTGAGGGGAGAATCTTCATCTTCCTCCTCATCGTCTTGGCGAGGAGTGCGTCTCGGAGTTATCGGCCGATGAGTCCGATATCACTGACGGCGGAGCTCTTCGATTCCCGGCCTTCTTCAGGCCTTCTTCTCCGGCACCTCATAAGGCGCCGGAATCAGCATCTTCGTAAGAAGAGCGTTGGCTAGATCTTCGGGCAGGGGCGCCGGCAGTCGATTTGCTCCACTCTCTCCTCCCAGTCCTATCAAAGGCATGGGAGCTCAGATCCCGCACTTGATCAAGCCAGGGAAAATAAAAATCTTATAAGGTGTAAAAAACTTACCGGATTCACAGGACGCTTCGCGCTAAGTCCGCGGTCCTCGGTAAGGGAAGGGGGGGGGGACCTCAGCGCACTTGAATAGCACCCTCCTGACGTCCTTGTGCGTCGTGTCAAAAAGCTCGCGCAGGGTCTGGTGCTGGGCCGGGTCGAACTCCCATAAATTGAACGCCCGTTGTTGACACGGGAGGATCTAGCGGAAGAGCATGACCTGGACCACGTTGACAAGCTTAAGTTTCTTGCTTATCATGTTCCAGATACATTTCTGGAGTCCGGCCAGCTCTATCGGTGAGCCCCAGGACAGGCCCTTCTCTTTCCAGGAGGTGAGCCGCATGGGGATTCCAGATCGAAACTCGGGGGCCGCCACCCAGTTGGTGCCGCGCGACTCGGTGATGTAGAACCACCCCGATTGCCACCCCTTTATGGTCTCCACATAGGAGCCCTCGAGCCATGTAACGTTGGGCATTTTGCCCACCATGGCACCTCCGCATTCCGCTTGCTGGCCACCTACAACCTTCGGCTTAACATTGAAGGTCTTCAGCCACAGGACGAAGTGGGGCTGGACGCGGAGGAAGGCCTCGCACACGACGATAAACACCGAGATGTTGAGGATGAAGTTCGGGGCCAGATCGTGGAAGTCCAGCCCGTAGTAGAACATGAGGCCGCGGATGAACGGGTGGAGGGGGAACCCCAGTCCGCGGACGAAGTGGGTGAGAAAGACTACCCTCTCGTAGGGCTCCAGGGTAGGGACGATCTGCCCCTCGTCGGGCAGCCGGTGCGCGATATTTGCGGCCAAGTATCCGACCCCCCGCCGCTTCTCGATGTCCTCCTCCGTGACGGAGGATTTCATCCACTTTCCTCCCGCTCCGGACATGGTTGGGGCGGTCTGAGGAGAAAGGTGCGAACTTGCGCGTTGGAGCTCGAGTGCGCGAGAATGGATAGGCAAGGAGGAAGAAGGCGGGGTGAGAAAAGGTGAACCTTTATCCCTTTATAAAGGCGGATGAAACTATACGCCCCCACTAGCCTGGTTAACTCGCTTATTCCCCAAGCGTCGCGATTGCTGGCGCGGTTGGGTTACCACGCCCGTATTGATGAGAATCCCGTGATAAGGGACACGATCTCTGCTTTACAAGGCGTGCCAAGGAAACCGCTCGCGATATCGCCAAGGCTGGTTGAGAAAAACAGTTCGATAATAACCGGGCCATGGCGTGATGTCATGATATCAAATACGTCAGCAGATCGGGAATATTATTCTCTCTACGGTGGTATGTGGAACTTGTTTTACAGAGCCGGACACTATCCTTGTGTTCAAAATCTTCTATGGAGTATTCAGAGGAGGAACCCGCCTTGCAATGCGAAGACAATCTGCGGCGCGGACTCATCGTCATTGAAGCCTGGTCTGAGGGCTCTTGAGGAGTCTGGATTAGGGGTATCCGGACAGCGGACTATACCCTTTGGCCGGACTGTTGGACTATGAAGATACAAGATTGAAGACTTCGTCTCGTGTCCGGATGGGACTCTCCTTGGCGTGGAAGGTAAGCTTGGCGATACGGATATGTAGATCTCCTCCCATTGTAACCGACTCTGTGTAACCCTAGCCCCCTCCAGTGTCTATATAAACCGGAGGATTTAGTCCGTAGAACAACAACAATCATACCATAGGCTAGCTTCTAGGGTTTAGCCTCAAAGATCTCGTGGTAGATCAACTCTTGTACTACTCATATCATCAAGATCAATCAAGCAGGAAGTAGGGTATTACCTCCATAGAGAGGGCCCGAACCTAGGTAAACATCGTGTCCCCTGCCTCCTGTTACCATCCGCCTTAGACGCACAGTTCGGGACCCCCTACCCGAGATCCGCCGGTTTTGACACCGACACACTCATTTCAAAATATATTTCATAATAACATATTTCACTCATTCCAAATAATTAGTTCCACAAGTTGACATTTCAATTCCGTATTGTTTTTGTTTTCAGAACCTATATTTTATTTTTCACTGGCTTGTTTCACAAAAAGGCAACTATTTCAATTGCACATTTTTAAATAACATATTACATATTTTTGAAACAAACTATTACACATTTTGAAATAATTGATTTCACAAATTGACATTTTAGTTTCATATTTGAGGTAAATAGGTTTCCAGTGAAGTGGTTGGTTTCACATTTTCTAGTGAAAAAAGGTCTGTGCACATTTTCTAGTGAATATGTTTGTTTCACATATGGAATGTGAAATGTCTTGTTCTAAAGGTCTTTGCCAGGAGTTCAATTATATAAAAAATCAGAAACATAATTTTGTTTAAGAGATATGAATCATCGAAATTATGGAAAGAAAAATTAAGTGATAGATTTAAGATAGAGATAGAGTACGTGCTTGAGTCAGAAAGAGAGAAAGATGTGTATCATACATGTGTTCTTTTCCTGACTATGGTAGGACCTGTACAGTGATTTGACTCTGAAATGCGTAAAAGGTGAAATGCGCAATACATCTAGGTGGGCCATAGTTCACACGCATCTCAGAAAATATAAGCGATGTGAGATCTAGCGCTAAGTAGCATTACTGCTTAAAATGACTTTGCGAAACTATAGAGTAGCTAGCTTCCGAGGATTAGACGAACCAGAGGAAAACAGCCTAACCTGCAGCTAGCGGATCACACACATTCGAATGATTTAAAGGTACTATGTGTGCATCGATCTTTGTGGTGAAATCGACAGGGAACGACAGTCGAATGATTTGTTGAACTTTCAAGGTTCCATTTCAAGGCGGCCTCAAAAGGTACAAAAGGCGCAGAATGTCTCCGAGGCCACACAAAAAGGATTGCAGGCCAAATCTGAAAGCAGGACTAAGAGGTACTGCAGGATTATAAATCCCGCTGAAACGTTGAAAAGATTGCAGGCTAGGTACTGACATGAACCAAAAGCAACTAAGCGTAGCATAACAAATCGCTGATTAATGTTGAAAAGTTACATACTCAAAAATTACAAATGTAGTACTTACTACTAGAGATAAGGACTCAGTGACATCCATAAGCACTGATGGCCAACCCAAGTACCCAACTACACTACTTATCAAGGCAGCAACTCTTACTAAGTTTTTAACAAAACTGGAGTACTAGTAATAATCGAAATCATGACCAAGTCATGCATTAAGAAATACAAGTTCCTAAAAGCTCCTAGCCAGCATCTCCTGGAACCTCCTGAAGGACGCCTGCTTCTCCAGGACGAACCTCTCATGGCACCTGGCGATGAACCTCTCAGCGAGCCTGTCGATCTCGTTGCAACCGCCCTCCTCCTCCACCCCGTCCGGCTCGGGCCACTCCAGACACCGGCCGGCGATCATCGGCGACAGCTGTTCGGCAGGGATCACCGCGTTCCACGACGGGTCGTAGTAGTAGAGCCACGCCGGCGGCGGCCTCAGTCTCAGTGGGCGATGGCGCCCTAACGACCACGAAGGCACGGCGCCGTCAGGGAGCAGGTTGAGGTACTGCGTCGGGGTGGCATTGCCACCGCCGCCGCCGGGGCAGCATGGTTCCTTGCCCTTCTTCCTGGCTTTGGTCGACGACCTCCTAAACTTGGTGGCGACGAGGCAAGTCTTGGCGTTGAGTAGAGCGAGGAGCGCCGACCTTGCGCCGGCGAGGGCTCCTGCGAGGCGGCCAGCGTGCTTGACGACGAAGGCGTGGAGGAGATGCCTGGCCTTGAGGACGGCCTCCGTGGATGCCCTCAGCTTGAGGTTGCCGGTGGAGGTGGAGGGGGCTGGGAGGGGGAAAGGAGGCTTGACGTTGGGTAGGTGATCCATGGAATGCAGATGATGCTCATGCAGTACGTGCAGCTGCCATAGCCTGGCCTGCTCACAAATATATGTGCTAGCTATACGACTCTCTGGGCATGCGGGCCATCCACACAAAAGCTCTCGCCTAGCTGATTCGTTTTAAGAGAATACATTGTTGGTCTTAATTTTCATCAAACATTTTCTCACTTACACTGTCTAGCTTTGTGATCTTCGTCGGATTCAGTCACGCGCAAATGTGTAGTAATTCATTCTGTTATCTTTTGTCCTCTGGAATATAAATGGCACAAGCTACATATTATTTATTTTTCAAAAAGAGGGAATGATCCTCGGCCTCTGCATCGAGTGATGCACACAGTCATACAAGCTGCGTGTCAATAATGGTTTCATGCCATCTAGGTGCTAAAACTGCCCGTTCACGACTCATGAGTTTCTCATGGCTAGCTGTTACAAATGTTTAATTGTTCCAGCGCAAAAAAAAAACAAATGTTTAATTGTTTATTAATTTTGTGCTACTTCGATTTCAATTGGCGCAGAATAGAGAAGCATATGCCATGCATAGCAAAGAAAAATCTTCTGTCATCTTTCCCACTCTCCCTCAGTACTCGACAGCTTTTCCTTTCTATTTGGTCATACAAAATCAGGGGATTCTGCTTTCATTTTTTGAAAGTTGGGGATTCCTTCTGTTCTTTGTTTGAACGAAAGCAACGAGGCAACTCGGCTAGCTTTTCCCGCCAAACTTAGAAGAAACTAAAGGAGAGTGGGGACAAAAGAAGCTTCTCATACTCATCATGTCCAAGAGATCCAGGATCAGTTGTGAGAACAGAGAAATTTCATGGAATCCAGTGAGCTGTGGGTGGGTCAGCCTCAGCCCACTTGCATCACTCCCTCCATGAAGACCAAGAGGTGCACAAATCTGAACAGTGAAAAGGGTTTTGCATGATTGCTATGTTTCCCCGCCTCTAGCTAGCTAGGTCATGAGCGAGGTGCTTAAGTAATCATCAGTGCTAGTAATTGTTTACCACGCTCGGTTCTTCTAGAGACGGAACATGATTCCACACTTCCTCGTAGTCATATTCACCAAACGATACTTTGTACAACTGCTGACCAAACAATGCTGTGGGCCATGGCCCCTGCAGTACTCGGGATGTGTTTGGTTATCTGCATCGTTTTTTGCCTCTTTGTATACTTGTCCCAATTGGGCTTGGCTGGACATATGTAGTCAAAAAACCAACATCCGCATGTTAATTGGTTGCTTGCACCTGCATGTGCCAAAACGGAGGGCCTGCTGTTTGGTTGCGGACTTGTTTCAGGGAAAACACAAAACCAGTTGTTTGGTTACATCCAGGACAGGTTGTGTGGTAATCTGCTCCTCGATGTGATGAGATTACCAGAGGCACACATGGACAACTAAGAACTAAACTAACATAGTACGATAAGTTTAAACGAAATCCAAGTCTTAAACCAACAACCAACAAGGAACGGGCAACATGACCTCAGGCGGTAACGGGGAAGGCGTTGTCGTGCTCCTTGCACTTGGTGACCACCTCCACGCCCTCGTCGTTGAAGACGATCACCTTCATGGTGTCGGGGTCAGCAGCTTGAACGTCAGCATGTACCCAATCATGATCTGGTGAACGGCGCCGAAGGTGGCCCAACCCTGGTCAAGGGTGACCCTCTTGTCGACCAACCTCACCGTGACCCTCCATGCACAGCCGGTGTTCGCCTTGAGCTTGAACTCTGCAGGGACGACGGGGAAGTGCTTCGTGAACTCCAAAGGCATTGGCAGACTCTCCGACTTCAGAGCAAGGATAACCTTATAGAAGTGGCTTGGTGCTTGGGTGATCCTGCACCGACACTTCAACCAATGGTAGCACGACCTCCTTGCCCTTCTCCATTGGTGGCACGAGCTTCTTGCCCTTGCCCATCTGCATTATGAACAACACACGGTTCAATGGTCAACATTCATTCATATCGGCCAAACGCTCCTATAGTAACCCACCCTACTAACCCAGCACCGCACTCAAACCTCTCTGCATTTCACCACCTCTCCTTTTTCACCTCTCTCAGATCAGCAGCTCTCCTCACCATGAACTCCAATTCCAACCCCAGCCCTTTCCCTGGAGCATTGGATGGAGGGACTTCTTCCTTGGGTGCTCGCTCGGTGATCGAAGAAGTTCGAGCACACCATGGAAGTGTGCTCGAACTTCAGCACCATCGATGACATGCACAAGGAGGCCGACGCCTGTGATTAAGAAGGCTACGCTAGATGATCCGAAGACACCGATTCTGATCCAGCAAGGGCGCAATGTCGATGGACATCCCTGCACCGGGCCATGAATCGAGTAGACTCGGTGACGCTGGGGACGGAGGGCAAGATAGGCCAAGCGGGGAGTACAAGATGCCTCAAGACCAGTGTATCGCGGCGTACTAGAGTAGAACATTCGTGTCGTTGGAGGACGACAACGACGAGGTGCAGATGGTGGCCAGGGCGTCGGCGGCAGGCGACCGTGCAAGACCCATCGTTCTTGATGTAGACGATGAGGACGTAGATGATGAGGAAGAAAAGAAGATGCCTACCACCCTCCCCGCGCCGCTCGACACGACTCTAGGGTCGCCACTGCTAGACAAGAAAGTTTGTACCCCAATCCCCACCCCCGATGTAATCGAAAAATGACCTATAAACCCTAGAAGTCATCGGTGCAGAATCGATGGATAGCAGTGTTTTAATCCAATCCTCCACCACAGATGTGTTCAATCCCCTCCCTAACTCTCCAATCACATGCTTAAATCACATCTAGCCCGAGCCGAAAGCAGTAAATCTACAAAAGAGGGCGAGGACTTACCGCCATGACCGATGCACTTCGGTGGAGGTCTGCAGTCGCTCCGATGGTAGCCGCCATCTTGGATCGTCCTGTTGTCGCTCCGATGGTCGTCGCCACCAGTGTGAGTGGGGAAGAGGGAGAGAGCTATGAGTAAGGGAGGTGAGGGTAATTTATGATGACCCTTCGGGAAACAACGCGACTTCTCAAGACCACATCCACGGTGCAACCGCCCACTCCCACGTGCCTAGGGTTGCACCGCTCAGGACTGGCTCCACAAAAATGGCAGATTTGAGCATTCCTCTGGATGCAGGCCCAGAGGTGCTTTAATGTTCGTGCTATGTAGGCCCAACAGTGAATGCGGGTAACCAAACGGGCCATTTTCTTTCCCCGCGAGCCTGGCTGGGGTATACATGGGCTACCAAACGCATCCTCAATGTAGCTCCGCCCCTGTCACCAGGCATTATACAAATATTTAACTTCACTATGCTCCTCAAGTTTAGAGCTCTCATAATCAATTGAGGTGTTCAATTAGAGATTTTTCCCGTGATTTTGACTGGGTCGTTGGCTTGGTGGGTCCACTTGGTCAGCGCATGTTAATTTGACTGTAAATCTCTACGACTTTGCTCTTCGCTCTTGTCAGTGCGCATGTCTGGGACTAACGGTCTCTCTGACCTCGCGGAAGCACCGCTATGAGGACGACTTGCACCTGCGACCGATGACAATCCTAGCCGGAAGCAGGGTGAAGCATCCTCTCCCTTCCTTCTTGGTGGCAAAATAAATAACCGAGAGCAGATGCGACGCATCAAGGTCTTCGTTGATGGCGTTGCTTAGCTCGTGGTCCTAGGGAGAGACGAGAAGGATCGTTTGCTACTTCTGTGAGTGTGACTCTAGGTTGTGGCGTTGGTTCATTCAACCGTTGTGTTGCTACAACCTGTTCTATCTTTTTGTTGCTGATGTTGCGGCTTCCCATCCCCTCAGGCGCCGACGACGAAGCGAGCGCAAGATGGTGCTCTAGCTACTCTTCGAGTTCACATCTAGGTATGTGCTCTTTCACGCCTATTACATCAACGTAATTGGGCATAGCGTGGATGTCGTCCGCTCCTCTGTGTTGGATCTCAACTGTTTTAGCATGGCCGTCATGCTCGACAGGTTCACCCCCTTCTTTTTGTCGTCGGCGCTGTAATGACGCCATGACGAATGAATGATGGTATGGCTTTGTGGGCGCCAATTTTGGTGGTGCAGGTACCATGAAAGATGAGCTGAGGAACTTCCTGAAGTTCAACTTGCCAAAGATGAAAGGGTGGAAGAAGACCAAGTTCATTGTCGGCATCATGGAGCCCAAGGTTGGGTTCCACATCACCCAGGCCACCAAGAATCACTTGTCAGTCATGTGTAGGAACTACTTCATGCCATGCGACTGCAATTCGATTAGTTCATTGACCAACTAGAATGTTTCTCCTCCTTTTACTTTTTGTTTGGCGGTAGGGCATCAAACGGATCATGTTATGTTGAATCCCGAGATTCGATCACTAGTAGAAAAAGGTCCATTTGTCCCGGTTCATAAGGCCCATCTGTCCCGGTTCCAACCGGGACTAAAAGGTTGTTACTAAAGCCCTAGGCCTTTAGTCCCGGTTCTTACGAACGGGACAGATGAACCTCACGTGGCGCCATGGGCAGCCTGGGGCGGGAGGGCTTTTGGTCCCGGTTGGTGGCAACAACGGGACCAAAAGGCATCCACGCGTCGACAGTGGCAGGAGCTGATGTTTTTGTTTTTTTGAAAAGGGGTGGGTTTAGGGGGGTTTGGGGGGTTAATTTAGGTGTTTCATATATTGTGTTAGCTAGCTAATTAATAGAGAGAAGTGTCCTCTCTTTTCTCCGTGCTTGGTCAACGCTACATACTATACGTATAGAGAGGACTCGACACGCTAGCTAGTAAGCAAATGAAGGAAACAGAAGATCGTCATGAACATATGCATACAGAGAGAAGTGATATCAACCTCTCCTTCTCCGAGAGATTGGTCGAACAACAAGTTTTCGTATATCTATCCGACGCTGCTGGCTACGTATCTACAATATAAGATCTCTTACAGTATAATCCCCTAATTATATATGAACTCAGGGTCCACATGGTATTCTCCGTTTTATCAATCACGTGGTCAAGAAAGAATCCCGCCAATTCCTCTTGAATTGCTCGCATGCGATCTGGTGTTAGGAGTTCATCCCGCATCCGAAACATCTAAATTTGAAGAAGGGGGTCAATACATATATATGAATGAATGAAACTCAACACAAATGATGGTAATAAAATAAAATTGTGAATATTATTGCTTACGCATTTCATATTGTTTGTCAGAGTAGCCCCGGTCACAGGTCGTGTGGCGGATGGACTCGCAAACGTAGTATCCACAGTAATTATTCCTGGCTTCCTGCCACAACCACTTTACAAGAAATAGAGGTCAATCAAACTGATAAGCAAGCATGCTAAATGGTATTGATTAAACTAGCGCTTGAATCATTAGGAGATGCGCGGAACTAGCTAGTAGTACTTACTTTCGGGATTGTAAATCGCAGCTTCCTCGGCAGTCCCGGAGCTTTTGCGGTGAATTTTAGCCAAACCCTGTCATACAAAGAAAACAATTACTTGATATCAAGAAATGAACAAAGTTGCCGATATGGTGTGATAATGATTGATTTAACTTACTTCTCGAGCATTTCAGTCATGTCCGCATACTCCTGGGGATTTTTTCGTCTCGAGTCTAAGACGGTTACTAGTCCCTGCTCAAGCTTAATCTCTAGGATAATATAGTGGAACCTGCACATGCATGCATAACTCATCAATTACATTACTATAACCTCGACTAATAAGGGAAACCGAATATGCACAAGACAGTAACACTCACTTGAAGTTGTAAGGAAAGAGTATTATATCTTTGTTTTGATTTATTACCAACGATCGTAGCAACTTGGCCTCGGTATCTTTGGCTTGAAATTCAACCATAAATTGATCTATGAGATTTGTGTTAATGAACCCAATATTACCGATTTGTCTTTTCTTCAATTCGGCGATCTTCAATCTGCATAATATAGTGAGGATAATTATATATACATGCAATGAAAGAGTTGACCTATATATATATAGGCTTAATGACAGAAGTAGTACTTACAGACAGTAGCAAGTGACCGTTAATTTATCGAGGGCCTTCTGATTGAAAAACTGGAAGAACTTCTCAAATGGAACATTCAATAGTTCAATTCCAACGAGGTCATGCTCCTCTTTAACTCTCAGCGTCAAAGTATTCATCCCCCTAGACTCTCTGCAGGTTTTCATGTACCAATCGTGGAATCTTCGCACCATCGTTGTTAGAGATCTTTCATCTTTGACGAGAGGCTTCCCGTAATGGTATTTGTGTTCGTCCACCTCCAAGAAATCATAATGTACATCGTCGGGCAGGTAATCTCCAAGATTGCTATTGGGCAAAATCTCCGGATGATTAGCGACGATATCGCAGATACCTTGAGTGGGGGGCACGATTGGTTCGCTTGTTCGCCGAGCTGGGCATTTTTTCCCAGCTCGTCATTCTGCTAACCTTCGATCACTGATAGTACTTCCCGTTCGCTCCGCTTTGATAAATGACTTTTCAATAATGCGATCATGGTTGGATTGCGGCGGAGAAGGTGGTGCTTGCTTCAGGGCATCGATAGTGTGCTTTGCTTTCACCGGATCTATCTTCTCCTCCGGAGGTGGATGTTTCTTTGCTTTCACCCCTTTAAAGTAGTTCCTCACTTTGTCTTCCACGATCTTCTTGTTTTCCTCCTCGGTTATCTCGTATGGTAACTTCTCTAGAGGCTTGAGAGATGGACCGAATCTGTATTGCCTCCCGCCTCTGGCTGTACTGCTAGACGCCGGCCGAGCAGACGGAGCGGCTGCGGCTGTCTTCTTTCCTTGATTACGAGGCGGAGGAGAAGAACTACGACGCGTTGGAGCAGCCGGAGCGGCGGCGGGTCTCTTCCGCCCTTGCTGACGAGGCGGAGAAGGAGGAGGCTGGCTGCTCGGGCGCGCCGGCGCGGGCGGAGAAGGAGGCGAAGTACCACCACGTGCCGGAGAAGGAGGCTGAGTGCCCTGATCACTCGCCGGAGGAGGAGGCGGAGTGCCCTGAATCGCCGGAGGAGGAGGAGGAGGCGGAGGTGTCCATTTCGGAAGGTTGATGAGCTCCTTCCGCCATAGGCATGGAGTCTTCAAAGCAGAACCCGGCCGAGTCTCCCCTTCACCGGTAGGGTGGTCAAGCTCGAGGTCCTCAAATCCCTCCATTATTTCATCCACTGTCACACTAGCATATCCTTCTGGAATCGAACGGTAGTGATAAGTTGCATCGGGTTCAGGAGGTCGAACAGAGCCGACAGCCGCCTTGACTTTGAAGTTCTGCCATTGCATCATAAGATGGCAATGTTGAGACTCCATGATAGCATCCATGGGGTAACTAGCAGGAGCCGTCAAGACATGCTCCAGCTGAAGCAGCTCGGTGGAAGCCACGCTGGTTCTCCGCTGAGATGGCGGGGTAGCTTCGGCAGGTCGCTTGCTGCGAATTGTGTCTCGTTCCTCTAGCGCTTGTACCCTTGCGTGCAACACCTGGAGTTGGGTCTGCTCCACTTTCTTCCTCCTCTCCTGGCATTTGTAACCGTCTGCGTCCGGAAACCCATCCACGGAACGGAGCCTGGCGTGCCTCGTGTCCGTCCGGGGTGCTCAGATTACTGAGGGCCATTGTGAGCTCGTCATTCTCTCTGTCCGGAACGAACGTCCCTTCCTGCGCTTTTTCGATAAACTCCTAAAGCCTAGTGATGGGTGTTTTCAGCTGCCCGTCCGTCCAAACGCACTTCCCTGTTTCAGGGTCCAATGTTCCCCTAACACCGAAGAACCAAGTCCTTGAACGGTTTGGCCAGCGTAATGTCTCTGGTTCGATCCCTTATCTTGCAGGTCATTCTCAGCCTTGTCCCACAACGGCTGGGCTTTCAGGTAGCCACCTGATCCCGTGCGATGATGATGCTTCTTCTTTGCAGCATTTATCTTGTTTGTTGCTGACATCTTCTTGGCCTTCTCAGATTTTATTTGGACGACAAAGTCCCAGTGATCTTTGATCTTCTCAAATCGGCCAATGAATTCTGGAGTCTTTTCATTATCGACAAATGTTGATTTCAGCTCATTCTTCCACCTCCTGAATAGCTCAGCCATCTTCTTAAGAGCATGAGCCTTGATCAATGGCTCTTTAACTGGCTTCTCCGGATCCTCCTCTGGCGGTAGGGTGAAATTTGCCTTTAGTGCGGTCCAAAGATCAGCTTTCTGCCTATCGTCGACATAAGACACCCCAGAGTCTTCGTCCTTAGGCTTAAACCATTGCTCGATGCTGATCGGGATCATGTCCCTAACAAGAACCCCGCACTAAGTATAAAATGCTTGCTTGGTCCGGAGGGGTTCAATCGGTTGGCCATCGCGATCGATTTCGGTGATCGTGTACCTTTCATCCGAGCGCAACTTTCTCTTCGGGCCTCGTCTCGTTACCTCAGTTTTGCTCGATCCGGAGGGCTAGTAAAGAAGAAAGAAGAGAGTTAATATGTGTACATACCAAAAAAAATTAATGCATCAATTAGCTATTGTCAGCACATGCTTAATTAATATATATACCTGGCCGGACTCTGTTCGGTCACCAGAGCCGTCATCACAGTGTCCTTCTTCCACCGGCATTCGGTCACCAGAGCCATCATAATCATGTCCTTCCTCCTTCATTGTTCGATCACCGTAGCCTGCTTCTTCTTCCAGACCATCGGTGTCGTTGAGAAATGACAAGACGACATCACTTCCGGCTGCGATTATGTCCCCAACACTGCTTCATTTTTGCCTCGGGGTGCTCCATAGTTTCTGCAAATATTTACAACATGGCAATTATTATTCAAACATGACAGATGGATATATTAGTGGCAAACATAGAACTAGCTAGCTAATCTCAATAAGGAATCATATTAGTGGCCTCGACGCTTCTCTAGGGTCTGGGGTGGCCTCGACAACGCTTCAAGGGTTTGGGGTGGCCTTGACAACGCTTCAAGGGTTTGGGGTGGCCTCGACGACAATGCTCTCTTTTAACTTGGTAAATTTGGGTGGCCTCGAGAGAGTTTGTCGGGTAGGGCGCGGCGGGATGGGGTAGGAGACCGACATCGTTTTTTCTAGGGTTTGGGTGTCCTCGAGAGTTTTGGTCGAGCGAGAGGGCCGGGGGGTGCTCCCGTGGTATAAGTTATCGCGGTCGAGAGGGGGTATATATATCGACCGCCCCTCATGTCGAAGTTACCGGGGAGGGGGTTATATCGACAACGACGACATACATACATGGGAAAATAATGTTATCGGGGAGTGGGTATATCGACTTCCGTCATGTTGAAGTTGTCGGGAGGGGGTATATCGATAACGACATACCCGATAAAAAATAAGAAGACGAAGAAAAAATAAAAAGAGGAGAAAAAGAAAGGAATAAAGGAGAAGATCGAAGTAAAAAAAGAAGAAGAAAAAGAGGAGAAGAAGAAAAAATAGAATATTTTCTATTTTTTTTCTTCTTCTCTCTTCTTTTCTTCTTTTTCCTCTTCTTATTTATTTCTCCTCTTCTTCCTCTCCTCTTCTTCTCCTTTCTTCCTCTTCTTATTTTCCTTTTCCTCTCCTTTTTCTTCTTCTTCCTTTCCTAGCTAGATATATAAAACTTTTGTAAAAATGTAACTTTTGCATATATAAAACTTTTCTTCTTCTTCCTTCTTCCTTCTCTTCCTTCCTCCTAAATATATTAAACTTTTCTAAAAATGAAACTAACCTAAAATGTACTAAATTAGAGAACATATATAGATAAAACTTTTCTAAAAATATAACCTTTTCATATATGAACATATATACATAGAGAACATACATACATATATACATTTTTATAAAAATGCAAAAATAAATCATCATATATATGAACAAAAAATCTGAAAAAAACATGACATATAATCATATATACGCACATACATATAATCACACATATGCACATAATCTGAAAAACACCATATATATGAAAAAAAGAGAGGAACGCAGCGGCCGGACCGAATGTGGCGGCGGCGTGTGGTCGGGCAGAGCATGGTCGGGCAGGCGGGGCGTGGGGTGGCGTCAGGCGCAGGGCTCGGGCGGGCGGCACGTCAGGCAGGCGCGACGGGCGGGGTGGCGTGTCGGGTAGGGACACGGGCCGGGCGGCGCGTCGGGGTGACTTCGACGAGGAGCAAAGCGGCGGGCGGCGACGGCGAGCACGGGCAGCCTGGCGGCGTCGACGAGAACGGGCAGACTGGCGGCGTCGATGAGTTCGGTGTCGTCGGGGGGCAAATGGTCAATGAAACTGAAAAATTTACAAGTCCTGCTTATATACAGCGCATTGGTCGGTTCGTGGCACCAACGGAACCAATGCCCCCTTTAGCCCCAGCTTGGTGCCACCAACGGGACTTGAGACAGAGGCCTTCGTCCGGTTGGTGGCACCTTGGGACTATAGGGGGCATTGGTTCGATTGGTGCTCTGAACCGTACTATCTGCACACTTAGTCTCGGTTGGTGGCACCAACCGGGACCAAAGGCCTTGCGCTGCCAGCGTCGTGGCTATAAGTTTAGTCCCACTCGCTAGTTGAGAGAGCTCGAGAGTGGTTTATAAGCTGCTGCGCCCACCTCTCGAGCTCCTCTCAACTGCAGAGCTTTGGGCCTAATCTATCACTATGTGCTCGTGGGCCTCATGGCCTCCTGGGCCTGAATCTCGCCCATGGTTGGGTTTCTAGTCGATTCAGGCCTTGGTGGCCCGATGGGTGGCATTTTTTATTTTTTATTTTCTTTGCTGCTTTATTTATTTTATTTTGTTTCTACTTAAAACAAAATACTTACTGTTGCTATTTTTATTTTTTTACTAAAGTTTATTTATTTTACTTTCTTAAATTTTATTTTGTTTCTACTTATTTATTTATTAAAGTTTATTTTATTTTATTTTGTTTCTACTTATTTATTTTAATTTTGTTTCTACTTATTTATTAAAGCTTATTTTGTTTCTTTCTGCTTTTCATGTTTTGAACAGAAAATACTTTGATAACCTTAGTTGCATAAATTTTATATAATTTCAGTTTAAAAAATACTAGGGTTTATAAAAGCTTTTTAGTTGATTGCTTTTGCTATTAGAGTTTTATAAAAGTTTTTTAGTTGATTTTCTTTTTGATATTAAAGAATATTATAGTTTGTTTTAGTTGATCATAACAAAAGATTTTAATTGATTATTTTTGGGCTAAATGATGTGGCTTTTTAGTTGATCAGGGTTTCGAACGAAAACTCATCTGTTAGAAAGGGATTTCATTTTTTTGAACTTATTTGAACTCCAGACTTTTTGTGTGTTCAAAATGCACCATTCAAAGCCACATCGTCATTTCACCCACATAGCATGTGCTAAAACGTTGAGAGGGTTACGGCAAAAACTAGATGCACTTCGTGTACAAAACGAACAATGTCTTCTTTCGAAGTATCAGGGTTTCATATGGAAACTCATACATTACAAAGGATTTCATTTTTTGAACTTATTTGAACTCCAGACTTTTTACGTGTTCAAAATGCACCATTCAAAGCCACATCATCAATTTTCCACCCTTTTTGACTTCATTTGTTATTTTTCATGCATTTACTGATTTTTTTAGCTATAAGACCCTGAAATTCAAAAGCATTTCAAATGAACTCTGAAAAGGTTGAAATTTGGCATGGTATCATCATTTCACCCACATAGCATGTGCTAAAAAGTTGAGAGGGTTACAACAAAAACTAGATGCACTTCGTGTACAAAACGGACAATGTCTTCTTTCGAAGTATCGGGGTTTCATACGAAAACTTATCTGTTACAAAGGGATTTCATTTTTTTGAACTTATTTGAACTCCAGAATTTGTGTGTGTCAAAATGCACCATTCAAAGCCACATCATTAATTTTCAACCCTTTCTGACTTCATTTGTTATTTTTCATGCATTTACTGATTTTTTGAGCTATAAGACCCTGAAATTCAAAAGCATTTCAAATGAACTCTAAAAAGGTTGAAATTTGGCATGGTATCATCATTTTACCCACATAGCATGTGCTAAAAAGTTGAGAGGGTTACGACAAAAACTAGATGCACTTCGTGTACAAAACGGACAATGTCTTCTATCGAAGTATCAGAGTTTCATATGGAAACTCATCTGTTACAAAGGGATTTCATTTTTTTGAACTTATTTGAACTCCAGACTTTTTGTGTGTTCAAAATGCACCATTCAAAGCCACATCATCAATTTTCAACCCTTTCCGACTTCATTTGTTATTTTTCATGCATTTACTGATTTTTTAGCTATAAGACCCTGAAATTCAAAAGCATTTGAAATGAACTCTGAAAAGGTTGAAATTTGGCATGGTATCATCATTTCACCCACATAGCATGTGCTAAAAAGTTGAGAGGGTTAGGGAATGGACAACACATAAAACCATTCTGCTTGTTTGCCTCAGCCACTTCGAGAAACATAATTATGTGTGTCTCTCACCGTACATCCATTGCCGGTTCATCTGCGTGCATTATATATAATTATGGGTGTCAAAAACCATTACAGATTCACATGGATAGATAAGTGACCAAATTAATAGTAGTTTATCATCACATTAAAACCAAAGTACATACATAGTTCAAATTGAACAACATATAGCTCTCCAGAGCATCTAGTTAAACCATACATTGAACTTATGTCAAACCTTTCAATGCAACAACAAATGCGATCATAATCACAACTAAGGTAACAATTGATCCAACGGCATAATATACCAAGCCTCGGTATGAATGGCATATTTTCTAATCTTTCTAATCTTCAACCGCATTGCATCCATCTTGATCTTGTGATCATCGACGACATCCGCAACATGCAACTCCAATATCATATTCTCCTCCTCAATTTTTTTATTTTTTCCTTGAAGCAATTGTTTTCTTCTTCAACTAAATTTAACCTCTCGACAATAGGGTCGGTTGGAATTTCCGGTTCAACCACCTCGTAGATAAATAAAATCTATGCCACGTTGGTCGGCATAATTGTCATAAACAATAAATGAACAAAATAGTTATAAAAATATAATATATACCACATCCGAATCATAAACAGGATGAGGGCCGACGGGGGTGGATAGCAAAACCATCGCACTATATAATAACAAGGAATAATAAAAGTAAGAAAATTAGACAAGTATATCTGAAGTAAGAAATTTTTTCTTTCAGAAAGAAGATAAGAACAAGAGGCTCACCATGGTGGTGCCAGTGACGAGATCGCCGCAGGCGATCGACGGCGGTGAAGACGGGGACGGGACATGACAGACCGCTAAACCTAGACAAATCTCGAGGAAAATGGAGCTCGGAGGTCGAGTTTCGAGAGGAGAAAGATTAACTGGTGTGGCTCGGACATTTCATCAAACACCTCATGTGCATAGGAGGTGAGCTAGAGCACCCAAATGCCCTCCCCTCGCTGGCCAGAAAAAACAGAGCACTATGAAGTGCTCTGCTATGGCGATGGGGTATATATAGGCAACTCATTGGTCCCGGTTCGTGGCTGGAACCGGGACTAAGATCCACCTTCTGTCCCGGTTCGAGCCACGAACCGGGACCAATGGATGTGGTCCAGGAGCGAGGCCCATTGGTCCCGGTTCATGCCTAGAACCGAGACAAATGGGTCCAGACGTACCAGGCCCAATGCCCGCGAGGCCCCGGCCGGCCCCCTGGGCTCACGAACCGGGACGAATGCCCCCCATGGGTCCCGGTTCGTGCAGAACCGGGACTAATTGGCTGGCCAGGCCCGAACCAAAGCTCTGTTTTCTACTAGTGGATGTTGGTGTGGGTGTTTAGTCAGTGGGTTTTGGGCGACGTGTTTTTGTTTTGATTTGGTGGACTTTGGGGGTTTCATATGTTGCACTGGTGCACAAGTGCATTGGGGAGAGCGTTGTGGTCTATCTCTTTAGTAGGGGCAGTGCCTCATGGTTATGTCTATTGTTCTTATTGCTATGTGTTTATTCATTAGAATCCTTCGGTTTCATTGTTCCTCTTGTTATTGCTATATGTTCAATCGTTAGAATCCTTCTGTGTCATTGTTCTTCTGTTGCATATGCCTTTGTTCGTGTGTATGTGGCTGAACCATGTTTTGCCGGTACAAGAAACCCTGACGCATGCTTAGGATGATCTTAAAAACAATAGCGAAAACATTGGCTAGACACACAAAACAAGCAACTACCAGAGAGACGCCCGGAGGCAAGTGAAGCGGCAAAGCGCCCATACGCATCTATTAGAGATGCTTCCTTGAGTCGCAACTTGCAACACCAAATGCCACCCTGCCAAATGCAAAGCTCCCTTAGTGCTTTTATTGGGTTGGATTGCTACTATATGTGGACCCATCACTAGTGCAGAACCGGGCAATAGCACCGGTTCGTAAGGCCCTTCAGTGCCGGTTCCACAACCGGCACTAAAGTGTGGTCACTAAAGCCCCCCCCCCTTTAGTACCGGTTCAGCACGAACCGGTGCTAAAGGCCAACCACGTGGCACGAGCCAGCTCCGGGGCGGAGCCTGTAGTACGGTTGGTAACACCAACCGTACTAAATGTTTGTGGGTTTTGTTTTATTTTTATTTTCAATTAAATTTGTGTTATCAATTTAATTCTTTTTCTTTCTGCTGGTATTTTACGATACTACACATTGTACGTTACGTATATATATATATATATATATATATATATATATATATATATATATATATATATATATATATATATATATATATATATATAAATAGAATTTCTAATAGAACCAATCATGCATATATATATATCATCAATGTCTCACAAACCATCATATTAATTAATTCACACATACACACATATATAGCTATATACAATTTCTCCTACATATGCATGTTGCCTTGAGCCAGTGGCATTAGCCTAATTGGTGCCTTGAGCACGATGGGGGATGTAGCGGTAATAGTATTCTCCTTGGATTTATGACCTGGTCGAGCAAAAATCCCGCTTATTTCCTCTTGAAGTGCTTCTCGCGCTCCGTTTCTAGGAGCTTCTCCCGCACCTCTGTGAACTGTTAAGAAGGAGATCAATATGCATGTGTATTAGTTGTGTGACTAGATATCGATAATGGTGTAAAAATTGTGAATAGTGTTTTGACAAGCGTACCCATTCCTGTCTTTGAGATCTGCTCCTTTCGGACGCCATCATGCGAATGTTCTCGCAAACGCAGAATGCACACAGATCAGACCCTGCGCCGCTTGAGGCCTTTACGAGAATGGAATTTGATCAGATAATAATTAATCAAGCATGATAATTAAAGAGATGGCAGCTAGCTAGCTAGCTAGTACTATAATTACTTACCTTGGGTGAAACCATTTAAGCTTTTGTTTCCATTCTCCGGGTCACGTTGATGAACCTTGCCCAAGCCCTGCCCGGACAAAGAAAATGAATAAAGGGTTATTAAATAGTTCATATCATGAAAATGACGAACTAAATAGGCCGAGATATATAGTTAATAATGATTGAAATTACCTGTTGACTATCCCAAACAAGATGTTATAGTCAGTTTTTCTTTGAGTAGTGAGTCCAGATTTCAACTGTTCGGCCAACTTTAATGATACACAAGACCCAGTGATATCTGCATGCACACATGTTTGCATGTCTTAATTAAGCGGGCATATGTAAAGCAAAAACATGTAGCTAGCTAGTAGGCAAAAACAGAGAATTTGTAGTACAAGACAGTGTGACTCACTGGAAGTTGTAAGGAAGTAGTATATCTTCATTGTATTTGAGGCGCTTCAAGAACTCTAGCATGTTGTCCTCTACGACCTTTTGATGATGTGCATTTATTTTCCATGTGTATTCATTAACGGTGTTTGGGTCAATGAACCCGATGCCAAAGCGTCCACCTTTTCTCATTTCATATATCTTCATCCTGCATATAATACCACTATAGTGAGGATAATTACAGGTAATGATTGATCAAAAGGATCAGTACAGCTAGCTTGAGACTTAAATTACAGAAAGAAATCACTTACAGACAATAGCAACTGACGATAGATTTGTCGAGTGCGTCTTGATTGTATAACTGAAACAGTTCAGAATACTCAACGGACACAACTTTCTCATGGAAGTAATGCTCCTCCTTGACATTCACCATGAGGGACAATCGATCGGAAATCTTGGTAATGTTCATGTACCATTGATGCAATTCATACATTCTCGTTGGGAGGTTCTTGACCTTGTCGGATGGACCAAAGGTTGGCCCGGACATATTTCCGTTTTATTTCATCCTCTCTAAGCACATGCATGGGCTCGATCTCGAGGAGTTGTCCAACAGTGATTTTGAGAACTTCAGCCTGCATTATATGGTCCTTCGTTATTACCACATTGCCCACCTCAGAACGTAAACTGTTTGCCCACAATAATATTGGGGCAGCGTCTTTATCACGTGTTGTTGGCACAACAAGCAAGGGATCGATTCGCCACTGTTCTCCCAGTTGGGAATGGTTTTCCGCATTTTTGACAATTGCTTCTTGTTTGCTCGATCCCGAGCTCGCCTCCTTACGAGGCGTGCTTGATTTAACTTCCGATGTGGCGCTCATAGTCTGTGTCAACAGGCTTGGGAGCTGGTGGTTGAGCCATATGAATGGAGTGGTCAATCGTTTCCTTAGGCACTTTCTCCCTTGGCGGCGGTGGCGGTTTGGTGCAAAATGGGCTTCCACCTCGGACTTTGATATGGCTGCGATTTCCTCCTCGGACCTGTCATAAGACCTCTGCGGAAGAGGCGTGAGGCTTGGACCATATTTATATCGCTTGCCTCCGCCTGTACTTCTGTACTACCTCGACTCGTGCCGCCACGCACCATAGCTGCGGGTGTCTCTTTGCGATTCTTTGGGCGGCGGAGATGCCGGCCGACGGGCTGAGTTGGACGAGGAGGAGTGGCGCTCAAGATGTGCTGGACTTGGAGGAGGAGGGCCTGAGGTTGTGCGGACTTGGAGGAGGAGGTGCGTCGACGCTGTGGCGGACTTGGAGGAGGGGGAGTGGCACTGCACTTTGCGGATTGGAGGAGGAGGCGACACTTTGCGGACTTGGTGGACTTGCAGGAGCGGAGACTGCTGACTCGGTGGCGGACTTGACGAGGAGTCGATGATGCGGTGTCGGTGGCCTTGAAGATGATGCAATCCTTTTTCCATAGGATGATACGATGGTTGGCGTCTCCAGAAAGCGCCGTCCTCACCTCCGGAATGTCAAGCTCTAGCCCGAATATGGCTGCACCACTCGTCAACCATGACACGAGCATAGCCCTCTGGAATCGGGATGCAATGGTAGGTTGCTTTGGAGGTAGCTGGAAAAGCTTCTCGTCCGCCACCTTCATGGATATGTTCTTCATTTTGACGTGTAGCTCGCAGCTAGTGTTCTCCGTGATGCCATCCACGGGTATCTACCCAGCATTGCGTCGTCCGGCGGAACCCACGCTGCTTCTCTGCATGGATGGGGCGGTGCTATCCAATGCTGGATCATCCGCTAGCTGCTGCAGCTGCCGAGACCCCTTTGCTGGCTAAGTGAGTCGATCTGCTCCTGCTGCCGCTGGAATTTGACTGCCAATTCCGCTTGACTTGCTTCTAGGCCTTGAAGGCGTTCATAGTCCCGCTTCCTCTGCTCCTCCTCCATCTTCCTCTTCTTCTCCTCCGCAATCTTCTTTCTCGCACGGGTTCTAGTCGTTGTTCCAATCTGAAAACCCTCATACCACGGAATAGCGCCCTTGCCTCGTGTTCTTCCGGGTGTTCAGGATTTCCCGAGGCGCGCGAAGCTCGTCGTTCTCTCTGTTGGGCTGGAACACCCCCGATCGTTCCTCTTCTATTGCAACAAGTATCGCATCGTCGGCTCCGTTCAGACATGCCTTCGTCGAAACTTTGCCTGTCTTCCGGTCCAACTCCCCCCATGCGCATAGAACCAAGTCCTGCACCTGGGGGGCCAGCTCTTAGTATCCGGAGTGACACATGCATCCTCCATCTCTTTCTCAGACTTATCCCACTTAGGAATTGCCACCGCATAGCCACCTGGCCCCAGCTTATGGAACTTATCCTTTTTTTCGGCATTCTTCTTGTTTATTCTCGACCGTTCCTTAGCTAATTCTGAATCCTTGAATTTCACGAAATCGTCCCAATGAGCATGTTGGTTCTCTAGTGTTCCCTCGAATATCGGAGTCTTCCTTCCTCCTTGACGTACTTGTCCCATTCACGATTCTTGTGGTTCTTGAATGCAACCGCCATCTTCCTAAGAGCAGCGTCCTTGACTTTCTGCACATCCGCTTACGTGAAATGATCGGTAGGGTGAAATGTTCCATGAGAGTATCCCAAAGCAGATCTTTTTGATTCTTGTCGACAAAAGTAACATCCGGACGTGGAGCAGCGTCCTCTTTGCCTTTTGTCCTTTGTCTTTTGCTGGCTCTTCCATTCTTGAAGGGAGATCGGAGTTGGTCCTTCACAAGAACTCCGTGACCGACGAATGAACTTGTCCGCAATCTTCTTAGGCGCTAATGGTTCGCCATTAGGTCCGATCGCCTCGATATTGTACTTTACGCCCTCCTTCAACTTTTTGTTCGGGCCTCGTTTAGTCCTTTTGCTCGAAGATTTGCTCGATCCGGATGGCTGAAAGAACAAAGATCGATTCGTTAATATATCTTCAAGTCATTTAAAACATGTGATGATCACGAAACCTGCTTATATAAATATATATACCTCGCGGTCTTTGTTGTTTCAGGATCAACATGTTCTTCGTCATCGTCATAATCGTAGTTCATGACTTCATCAATTCGGTCGTCGCGATCGAATATCATATCACCCTCTCCGTGTTGTTTAGAAATTGAGCCATCATAATCTTCTTCATTCGATTATCATCGGCGCTCACAGATCATATCGAACATGGTCATTCTCCTCTCTGTCGGTATTATGCGCCATAGCTTTTATTTAACTAATTCAAAAGAAATATAAAACAATTTAGTATTCAAATTACATCGTCTCGAATAATAGATATAATCTCAATACTTTGTCTAGAATAATAGATACAATCTCGAATACATCGTCTCGAATAATATATAATATTGAATAGTACATCACCTGGCTAGCTAATTAAAGATCGAATACTACGAAGAATCTAGGACACTCGTGGTTCTGCGTCATGGCGGTGGACACCCAAAGAGAAGGAACCCTCACGGGATCATAGCTGATGTGAGATCCTCAAGATCTTGCCGGTATTGGAGAACTGCCGCCCTCTAACGCAACCATGTAGCGATGGGCGTGCTCGTCCTCCTCCACGACACGGCGACGTACCTCCTCCGGCGGGCCGGTCCCTCCGCACCGAGATCGCCCACGCGAACGCCACCAAACGAGATCAGGGTCGACGACGGACCCGGGCCGGGTTCCTCATCAAGCGGCGCGCCCATCCAGCAGTACCTCAAAGGTGCCAGCGAGCGGAGCCCAGTCCGGACATGGGCGGCTGGACGTCGTCATGACGGGTCGACGACGAGGATGCGGGCGGGCATCGTCGATAACAAATACTAGCTATATGCCCATAAAAAATAATATTTTTTAATGATTGGATTTTGATAACTAAAATTTCTAACATTTCTACTATTTCAAAAATCTATATACTATTTCATACTAATTAAGCATCTAACACTAAAACAGAAAAAACAATTTCTATACATCCATTAAAAACAGAAAACAACATTATATAAAAAATTTCCATACTAATTAAACACTAATTATATCCATCTAACATGCATTCATACATATATACTAGTGAAATAACAATAATCTAAAAAATCTAAACTAATTAAACATACAAAATCTAAACTAATTAAATATATACGTGTATGTGTGTGTGTGTTCATCATGCTTGTGTGTGTGTATGGGGTCGGGAGGGCGGTGCCCATGGTGGCCGCGGGGGAGGGAGAGGGTTAGAGGGGAGAGCTCACAGCGGGGCGACGGCGACGGTGAGGCGACGGCCGGGGGCAGCGACGGGCAGGCGTGACGCTGGGCGGCGACGCAGGGACGGCGCGATGGGAAGGGCCCGGCGGCGACGGAGACGAGGGCGGCGAAGGGACGGGACGGGCGGCGACAGCGACGGGGCGGCGCGGGGACGGCGGCGACGGCGACGGGTCGGTGACGGCGTCGATCGATCGGGTGGGCGGTTCAATGGGAAACAGAGGAAGAAACAGAGGAGAATGAAATTTTTCAAGTGTTGTATATATAGAAGGCACATTTAGTACGGTTGGAGCCACCAACCGGTACTAAAGGTCTGTTTTGGCCAGCCCAAGCAGCGGAAGCGACCCCTTTAGTACGGGTGGTGGCACAAACCGGTACTAAAGGCCCCTTTAGTACCGGTTTGTGCCACGACCGGTACTAAAGAAAGTGCTTCTTGCAGTGCGGTGCGGCAAGTTTAGTCCCACTCGCTAGCCGAGGGGCGACCGACTGGTTTATAAACCCCCGTGCGGTCGCTCTCTCGAGCTCCTCTCCAAAGCAGGCCTATTGGGCCTACGTGTTCTTTGCTGCCCTGTTGGCCCACTTGGCCTTTGCGGGCCTGCATCCTGGCCCAACAACAGGTTGGGTTTCTAGTCGTATGCAGCCGCGACGGCCTAGTAGGCGGGCTTTTTTTGCTTTATTTATTTTTGTGTTGTTTTTTTGTGTATTTAGAGTTTCTTTGTGAATATTTTTGCTTTAGGTACAAAAATTACAAACTTCTCGTTAGTGCCCGTAGTTTTCAAATTTGAATAGTTTAAATTTTGAATTATTTGAAATTAGTGTGAATCACTAGTTTGTGAATAATTTAACTTTAAAAATCAGTAAAGGCATGAAAGAATTTGTTTGCACATAAAATTTCTTCGTTTCAAATGCCAAAACACATAACTACCCTAACTATTACAGAGATTCCCCTCGGGTGTGAAACACAAAAGAAAGTGATGATAATGAAGCCGATCACATCCCAGATCTTTGGGTGTGAAACTTTTCTTCGCGTGTGTCCCTTTGCACCGTAACCATGGAAAATCTTCATCATTTAACGGGATGCTCGGGTCAATATTCACTTGTGAATGGAGAAATTTCATCAAACTTTTCATAATCTTTGACTTGTCTCTTGTCATCCACTCCCACGATGTTTCTCTTCCCGTAAAGAACTATGTGCCGCTTTGGCTCATCATACGATGCATTCGCTTCCTTATCTTTTCTTTTCTTGGCTTGGTAGACATGTCCTTCACATAGAAAACCTGTGCCACATCATTGGCTAGGATGAATGGTTGTCTGCACACGCAAGATTGTTGAGATCCTTGTTGTCATTCCGCATCTGCGGGTCTTCCGTTACCCGCCTCGTGTCATATTGACCCATTTGCACGAAACAAAGGGACCTTTAAACCACGTCGATAGTCAAGTTCCCATATGTCCTGTATATAACCATAATATGTTTCCTTTCCGTCTTGGTTTTCGCATCAAAGCGGACACCACTGTTTTGGTTGGTGCTCTTCTTATCTTGGGCGATCGTGTAAAATGTATTACCATTTATCTCGCACCCTTTGAAAGTCATTATATTCAAGATGGTAGCTGGGACAGCAAGTACAGGTCATCTTCAATAGAGGTGTCATGCATGGTATGTATACGCAACCAGTGGCGAAACTCTGATTTGTTCACGTGTAATCCGGTCATCGACCGCTCCGGGTGTTTGGGCGTAGCAAATTCTTGTGTTCATCCATATACGGAGCCACCAAGGCGGAATTCTGTAGAATTGTGTAGTGTGCTTGGTGAGAGAATGTCCGTCCATACATATTATTTGTTCCCCTCCTAGCGTGCCTTTTCCATCCATCTGCCCTTATGCGCGATTCAGAACACCAATCGGCTTAAGGTCAGGAATAAAGTCAATACAAAACTCAATGACCTCCTCATTTTGATGGCCCTTGGAGATGCTTCCTTCGCCTAGCACGGTTATGAACATATTTCTTTAAGACTCCCATGAACCTCTCAAAGGGGAACATATTGTGTAGAAATACGGGACCCAAAACGTTAATCTCTTCAAGATAGGTGAACTAGGGCGTGCGTCATGATGTTGAAGAAGGATGGTGGGAACACCAACTCGAAATCGACAAGACATTGCACCAAATCATTACGTAACCTTGGTATGATTTTCGAGCGATTACCTTCGAGAGATTGCATTGAGAAATGCACATAGCTTCACAATGGCTAATCGAACGTTTTCGGTAGAAGCCCCTCAATGCAACCGGAAGCGATTGCGTCATAATCACGTGGCAGTCATGAGACTTTAGGTTCGGAACTTTTCTCTGCCATGTTTATTATTCCCTTTATATTCGACGAGAGGCCGACGGTACCTTAATATCGAGCAGGCATTCAAAGAAGATTTCCTTCTCTTCTTTGGTAAGAGCGTAGCTTGCATGACCCACGATATATGCCGTCTTCTCCGTGCATACGTTGCTGGTCCTCGCGTGCCTCAGGTGTATCTTTTGTCTTCCCATACACGCCCAAGAAGCCAAGTAGGGTCACGCAAAGATTCTTCGTCACGTGCATCACGTCGATTGTGGAGCGGACCTCTAGGTCTTTCCAATATGGTAGGTCCCAAAATATAGATTTCTTCTTCCACATGGGTGCGCGTCCGTCAGCGTCCTTTGGAACAGGTTGTCCGCCAGGACCCTTTCCAAATATCACCTTCAAATCCTTGACCATATCATGTACATCAGCACCAATGCGGTGGCGAGGCTTCGTCCGTGATCCGCCTCACCTTTGAAATGCTTGCCTTTCTTTCTTACGGATGCCTGCTCGGAAGAAATCGACGATGTCCTGTACACATTCTTCATACAACTATTCAAATATATATCGTCGGTATCATCCAAACAAAGGCGTGCATCCGCGGTATCCCTTGTTTGTCTGTCACGAAAGGTTCCGAGAGCAGGCCAATCATTGATGGTCACGAACAGCAACGCCTTTAGGTCAAATTCTTCCCCATGTGCTCATCCCACGACGTACACCTGTTCCATTCCACAGTTGTAAGAGTTCTTCAACTAATGGCCTTAGGTACACATCAATGTCGTTGCGGGTTGCTTAGGGCCTTGGATGAGCACCGCATCATAATGAACTTCCGCTTCATGCACAACCAAGGAGGAAGGTTATACAAACATAGAGTCACAGGCCAGGTGCTATGGTTGCTGCTCTGCTCCCCAAAAGGATTAATGCCATCTGCGCTTAGACCAAACCATACGCTCCTTGCGTCATCGCAAACTCCTTCCCGTACTTTCTTTCGATTTTATCCATCTGCGACCCGTCATTGGTACTCTCAACTTTCCGTCTTTCTTACGGTCTTCTTCGTGCCATCGTGACGCCTTGGCATGCTCTTTGTTTTGGAACAACGTTTCAACCGTGGTATTATAGGAGAATACCACATCACCTTGGCAGGAATCTTCTTCTGGGCGCCGCCCTCGACATCACCATGCTCATCACGGCTGATCTTATAGCGCAATGCACCACATACCGCAAGCGTTCAAATCCTCGTACTCACGCGGTAGAGGATGAAATCATTAGGGCATGCATGTATCTTCGCACCTCTAACCCTAGAGGCGAGACAACCTTCTTTGCTTCAGACGTACTCTCGGGCAATTCGTTGTCCTTTGGAAGCATATCCTTTATCATTACCAAAGAACTTTCCAAATCCCTTGTCGATACACCATTCTCGCCTTCCATTGCAGCAATTCCATGTGGTGCCCAGCTTTTCTTGTCACCTCACGCAATTGGTACAACAATTTTTGTGATCCTCTAACATGCGCTGCAACTTCTTCTTCTCCAAATCACTTGCTAGTTTCTCTTTGCATCGGCAATGGCCCGACCTAGATCATCAACGGGCTCATCGATGCCTCTTCTTCAGCTTCTTCCCGCATTGCCGCCCAGCTTCTTCCGCATTACACGCTCAGCTTCTTCCCCATTGTTGTATCATCGTATTCAGGGAACCCATGGCCGGGATAGCTGTCGTCGTCCTCTTGTTCTTCATTGTCTTCCATCATAACCCTCTTTCTCCGTGCTTGGTCCAAACATTATAGTGGGGCATGAAACCGGACTCAAACAGTGGACGTGAATGGTTCTTGGCGAGAGTAATTGCGACCATTCTTACAGCCAGCACATGGACAAGGCATAAAACCATCCGCCCACTTGTTTGCCTCCTCATAGCAAGAGAAAAGTATGCACGCCCTCAACAAACCGGGAGAGCATCGGTCATCGTACATCCATTGCGGCTCATCTTCATTACACAACACCGAATAGACCAAATTAATAAAAGTTCATACATAAAGTTCATACAACACTTAAATGCAACAAACAAATAACTCTCTAGCTAAAGCATTTAAATGCAACAACAAATGCGATCAAGATCGCAACTAAGGTAACAATTGATCCAACAACATAATGATACCAAGCCTCACTATCGATGGCATATTTTCTAATCTTTCTAATCTTCAAGCGCATTTTCTCCATCTTGATCTTGTGATCATCGACGACATCGGCAAGATGCAACTCCAATTCCATCTTCTCCCCCTCAATTCTTTTCAATTTTTCTTTCAAGTGCTCGTTTTCTCTTTCAACTAAATTTAACCTCTCGACAATAGGGACAGTTGGAATTTCCGGTTGACATACCTCCTAGATAAAAATATCTATGTCAACTTGATGGGTATAATTTGTCATAAACACGAAATGCAACAAATAGTTTTAAAAGAGAATATACCACATCCGAATCATAACAAGGACGAGGGCCAACGGGGACGGATATCAAAACCATGGCACTATGTATAACAAATAACGTACGGGTAAGATAATTATTATACGAGTAACTATATATACAAATCACACAAACATCAATTTTTTATATAAAATTTCATGAACAAGAGGCTCACCACAAGGTGGTGCCATGACAGGACGGTCTGGGCGATCGACGGTGGTTCTGACAGAGATTTAGAAGGCACTAAGTAAACCACACCTACATATGCAAACTAAGTGTTATTTTGACCTCAAATTGCATATAAATCAAATACTAGCACATATATATATTTCCTCCCAAATTACTAAACTCACAAATTAATAACTTTATAAACCAATGCAAGAGCTAATCTAGCAATGAGAGATGAAAGGACAAAGTTGCTAACCTTTGTGATCACTTGAATGGATGGGGCCTTCAAATCTTGACAAATTTTGGGCAAAATGTGTGATGAGCTCGAGGGAGAAGAGGAAGAACAGAGAGGAGAGGAGAGGGAAAGGGGAAGAATAGAGCGAGCTGGACGAAGGGTTTATATGCAGGAGGACCTATAGTACCGGTTCGTGGCACAAACCGGTACTAAAGGTGCTGGAGGGGGCCCAGACTGACAACATCCTGCCACCACCCTCATTAGTACCGGTTCGTGGCATGAACCGGTGCTAAAGGTTAGCCACGAACCGGTGCTAAAGGATAGCCGTTGGAACCGGCACTAATGTATACATTTGTGCCGGCTCTAATACAAACCGGCACTAATGTGCTTCACGTTTGACCCTTTTTCTACTAGTGCATGCATAGCCGTGTAGTCATATTTGAAGACAACCTACCACCCCACTCTTCGTCTTGTCTTTGCGTTTTTTTAGGCATTGCTTATTTGTTTTCACTCTCATTGATCCCTAGTCATTATCTCTCACTTATTTTTGCAGGTAAGTCAATGCCTCTCTTTGTAAGGTTGCCCTCACTCTTCAGGGCCTCAACTAAAGAATATGTTGTATTACACAAAACAAAAATAAAAGAATATACTAGATGACACCTTGCGCGTCTCAATACGAGAATTGATTGTAATGTGTTAAAAATGAGAATGATTTACATGAAACATGAATATTTTGACTAATAATACGAGTTATTGTAAATATTTAGGTGCATATGTTGGATTAGTAATATGCATGCATGTTGAGTTGAGCCTCATAAATGCATGGTTACATGTTGAAATGACATGTTTGCACATTAAGAGAAATGGGTCGGTGAGATCAATTATTTAGCTGTATATAGGATTAGGTGGTACTCTCAAGGCAAAAATTCTCTAGTCACCAATTTATTTTTGTAAATGACATAAGATACGGTATATATGAAAAACGTCAGAAATTTTCAGATGAATATTTTGAACACAACTATACAAATCAAAAGGCGAACACAACTCTATTTTTAGGAGCAAATATCTTACATTTTGCCTATGTGTTGGCCCGAGCCTCCAGGTGAATTTAAGACGAGCACAATCTCATTCTCGACTCACCCCGTATGCGCTAGGAGGTGGCCCGAAACACTGGTTGACCGAAGCTCCAAGTTAATTCTGAAAGAGGTTGGTAGTGTTCCGAGCTTGTCGGGGAATCGACCCAGACCTTTGGGTGAAGTGGGAGCCTCCGGGGTAGTGCGCTGAGAGAGGGCTAACATATAAAAGGACTCTTCTTCTCCATGAGTAAGACGTCAACTTTTTTTCTCTCCACGCCATTGTTAGACTTTGCAAAAACTTGAGATCTCTCTCTCAAGCCCCATTATTTGAAGCAAGTTGGGGAAAGGAGGAGACACAAATCTACTATTCCATCAAGACAAAATTCGAACCCCCTCCCCTCCCCCCCAATTTGTTCCCTGTGCATATTGTTACTCTTGGATTTGTGTGAAACCCTAAATAATTGGAGTTTCTCCAAAGCTTTCAAGTACATGCATTTGTTCCTAGAAGTTTGTGAAACTCTGGAGGTCACCTAAAGACAAACATCTAGTGAAGGGGTCAGTGGCATTTGTTGAGGATATCATTGTGTTCCTCATGCTCTCGAATGAAGATTAGGGTTCCCTGAGCCCCAATAACAATGAATTTTGGGTACATCATTCTCTCCATCCTTTGGTTAGATCATTCTTTATCGTTTCTAGATTACAAGGTTGCATGCTCACGTGGTCACACTCAGCCACACATGTTGCATGTTCTACCAAAACACACGCGATCCTAAAACAAAGATGATTTAGATAAGTTCAATTTATCATATAACTAGTGAGCCATAACTCACTTTGCGGGTTTTTTAGGGCACACTTCATGGTTAGTTTTTTTAGCGAAACTTCATAGTTGTGTGACGATTGAAGTGCACCCGACTCAACCTAGGCATTGGCAGCTTGGCTTGATGGTTGGGCTAGGCTCAGGCTCCATTGTTTTGTCCAAAAGTCCCAAAAAGCCCAAACCACCTAAAATAGTGTTTTTGTGAAAATACAAGCATAATAATATATGATTATATTTAAAATAATTAAACAACTCTTGTTTTAAAACAGGAACGTACCACTGTCTATTTATTTTAGTATTTTGGGGGTGCTCATGTGGGTAGGGTGTGTGTACGTGCGTGGATGAGTATATTTGCGTGTATACGAGCATCTGCGTTTCTATTCTGTTCAGAAGAAAGAAAAAGGGCTTGCTTTTTTAACATAGTATAGATGCAAGTGCTCATATATATGACACTCACCCCTATAAACGCACACCCTATCCCTACGAGCACCTCCGAGAGACTGAGCCGGCATATCATCTTGGTAGTCGACGGGAACGTCTCCTCTCACAAAAAGCATATCACCAAAAATCCTGAAATAAATTTAGGATAAATGCGAGCATCATTATTTGAACCTTGATGGGCTGAGGATATCACTGCCCTCCTAACCATCCAACCACAGGGTTGGTTCACTCCCGTTGCCGGCGGGATGACGCCCCAACCAACCAATGAACCAAGCGCACGAGTCGTCGGACCCGAGCGCACGCAACCAACCGCCTTGCATCCTCCTTCCCACAACCGACCCCGACCCCGACCCAGTGGTCTTCTAGAACATTCACGTCCCACTTGGTCACGCTCCGACCGTTCCATGAAACCAGCCCGCATCCCTCCTCATTCCCCGCCACGCCGCAAAGAGATACTAGCAGCAGTATATCTCTAGATCAGCAAGACAAAGTGAAGTTGCATGACTAAGCACGTCAATGGAGTAAGAACAATGAAACTGCTACTTGCCTGGCGAGCAGTACCCACCTACCACACGGTCGCTACGAAACGCACCAGCGCAAGCTCCAACTTCTGAAGCAAATGTGCCCTAGAGGCAATAATAAAGTTGTTATTTAAATTTCCTTATATCATGATAAATGTTTATTATTCATGCTAGAATTGTATTAACCGGTGTCAGTGTCAAAACCGGCAGATCTCGGGTAGGGGGTCCCGAACTGTGCGTCTAAGGATCGAAGGTAACAGGAGACAGGGACACGATGTTTACCCAGGTTCGGGCCCTCTTAATGGAGGTAATATCCTACTTCCTGCTTGATTGACTTTGATGAGTATAGGGGTTACAAGAGTTGATCTACCTTGAGATCGTAATGGCTAAACCCTAGATGTCTAGCGTGTATGATTATGATTGCCTCTACGGACTAAACCCACCGGTTTATATAGACATCGGAGGGTCCTAGGGTTGTACAGAGTCAGTTTACAGAGAAAGGAATCTTCATGTCCGGACGCCAAGCTTGACATCCACGCAAAGGAGAGTCCCATCCGGACACGAGGGAAAGCCTTCCATCTTGTATCTTCATAGCCCATCAGTCCGGCCCATGTCACATAGCCCGGATGCCCGAGGACCCCCTAATCCAGGACTCCCTCAGTAGCCCCTGTACCAGGCTTCAATGACGATGTGTGCGGCGCGCAGATTGTCTTCGGCATTGCAAGGCGGGTTCCTCCTCCGAACACTTCAAAGTAATTGATCGACAAGAAGTATATTCGGCTCTGTTTTTACAGTTACAACCCACTACCACAAGGGCATAATACTTAATAAAAAACATGATATGTCTTTACTGAAAGTTTTGCTGGCGAGACGTTAAGTCTGGCCTCTTCATTATTTTGAATCGTTTTTCAATCTCCCATTTCGTGTTTCGAGACACAGCCTCCGGTGGCACGTCTTATCAAAGCAGAGACCGTGTCCCATTATCACGGGATTCTCATCAGTACATGCTTGGGAAATCCAACCGTGCCGTTCGCACGACCCCTTGGGAATAGAAGAGCTTTAAGGCTTGTGGGGGGACGTTTGATATTCACTGCCTTTATAAGGAGATAAGGATCCCCCATTTTACACCTCGCCTTCTTCTTCCTCAGCCCATCCACCCTCGAGCTCCAGCGCCTAAGCTTCAATCCTTTCCGTCCCCCGCAAACATTCCAGCCATGTCCGGATCTAGAGCGCAGGGCAAATGGATGACTTCCTCCATTATGGAGGGAAATATCAAGGAACTTTGGGAAGCGGGGTACCTGGCCAAGGAAATCACCCGCCGGCTTTCGGCCAAAAAGCAGATCTTCCCTACTCCGGAGCCCAATGAGAGGGTAGTATTCATCCCCCCATTTCCTTTGCGGACTAGGATTTCCCCTTCATCCTTTCGTCTGTGGCCTCATGTTTTACTACGGGCTAGATTTCCATGATCTAGCCCCGATTCCTTCCTCAACATCTCGGCGTTCATCGTTGAGGGAGTCCTGGACTAAGGGGTCCTCGGGCGTCTGACCTGTTAGCCATGGGCCGGACTGATGGGCTGTGAAGATTCGAAGACCGAAGAGTGCAACCGTGTCCGGATGGGACTCTCCTTGGCGTGGAAGGCAAGCTTGGTGACCAAATATGTAGATTCCTTTCCTTTGTAACCGACCTTGTGTAACCCTAGATCCTCCCGGTGTTTATATAAACCGGAGGACTTAGTCCGGATAGAGAGAGACTCATTACCATAGTAATACAGGCTAGACTTCTAGGGTTTAGCCATTACGATCTCGTGGTAGATCAACTCTTGTAATACTCATATTCATCAAGATCAATCAAGCAGGAAGTAGGGCATTACCTCCATAGAGAGGGCCCAAACCTGGGTAAACATCGTGTCCCCTGTCTCCTGTTACCATCGACCTTAGACGCACAGTTCGGGACCCCCCTACCCAAGATCCGCTGGTTTTGACACCGACAATCGTCGTGTGTGAGGCATTTCTCCGCATCTCCCCCCACTTCGGCCTACGGCTCAAGGTCTTCAATGTGAAGCCGAAAGTGGTTGATCGTCAACACGCGGAGTGCGGTGGTGACATGGTGAGCAAGCTCCCTAACGTCACCTGGCCCAAGGGAACCTTTGTGGAGACGGTGAAGGGATGGCAACAGGAGTAGTTCTATATCACGGAACCCCGCGACGCCACGTGGGCCGCTACTCTCGAGTCCAGATCTGGGCCTCCAATGCGGCTTGCATCATGGATTAACAAGGGTTTGGATTGGGCATCGTCTAATGAGGTGATGACAATGCAGAAGCGCGTCAAGAGCATGATAGAGAAGAACACCAGTCTTGCCGACGTGATCCAGGTAATGCTTTTTCGCGGGATTCTCCCCTGCCAATGTCGGACTCTCCATATGTGGGAGTTCGATCCGGCTAGTCCTCGGACCCTGCAGTGATTCTTCGGCATGACGCATGAATACATGTGGAAGCTGCTCTTCAAGGGCCAGAAGTCATGGCCGGAGACCACCGACGACCTCGACCTCGACTGTACTCATTCGGCCACTCCCGTAAGTTTTCTGATAACCTTGATTTGTGAATTCAAGGCTTATACTGCGCGCTCCATTCCTTCCACAGGGCTGGACAAAGAAGGCGGAGCGGATCCGATGTCCGGTTCTGCTACCCGAAGACCCAGCCATCCCTTTGTTAACGAAGATGCTGGTTCCGGCACCGTATCAGGCGCCGGAGAAGAAGGCCAAGAAGAAAGGCAAGGAGGCCAAAGGTGGCCTCCGCCGTAAAGGTACTTCGGACGTTATGTCTGAAGATACCGAAGCTCCCTCCTCTAACGACGAGGACGAAGAGGAGGAGGAAGAGCACAATTCTCCCCCTAAGGGGAGGAAGAAGAAGAGGACAACCTCCGCGGATCCAGAAGCGAAAGCGTCCAAAAGGGGGAGAATATCCCTCACGGACGACTCGGGTTCAGATACCGAAGTCATCCCAAGAATCATCCTAGAGCAAAGCCCCTGGCCGAATCGTGAGTACTCAAGGGAACTTTATATATATCCGGATTTTTGGCTTATGGTTTTAACACATCGAATTGCATGCTGCAGTCCGGCTCGCGACCTCCCCAGCGATCCTCATCTTCTGGGAATTCGCTGGGTCCGAACATGTTGGAGAGCGAGTCTCCTCCACCGGACTCCTCCCCCACTACTATGGACAATGCCGAAGTGTTGTCTCGAAGGACCCTTCTGGGTCAGGGAGAGGTGCGGGAGGCCGTCAAGGTGGCACCAGAGGGCGATACCTCTGCCGCCGAAAACATGGAAGAACCAACCCCTATGGAGGCTGGCAACAGGGGCCATGCCCCATTCGGCCCCCAACCAGATGTTATTCCGGAGACCCATACGGCTCCAGAATCAGGTGAGCAAACTCCTTCGAAAGAAGGGGGTGCGCCAATTCCACCGGCGACCTTTGTCGATTCGGAGGCACCGGATACTCTGGTGGAAGCGCTTCAGAGCGCTTCCATTGTGGAGGAACACTGTATCCTTATGGGTACGGTGATTGAGAAGGTTCGGTCCGCTAAAAGCGGATTGAACGAGGCCTACACTAGCCTTCTGAGAGGCTTTGAGGTATGTGATATAATGCTTTTTAGCTATAGAGGAGGAATGCCTGTGTATAGATAGTAGCCCCTGAGACTCTGTTCGGTGTTCGCAAAGAAAGGCCGAACAGAGGATCTAATAACTCGCACAGGAGATTAACATACATATCTATTTGAACAAACATGCTGTGATGCAGGCGTCAGCTTCCCATGCCGCCGAAGTGGGCGAGCTGAGGCGGAAGTTAGAGGCAAAGCAAGGTACGTGAGACCGAAACACGTCTGAAATGTTATCAGCTCTGATTTGTGATCTGAATGAGTTTTATAATTATGCCCATAGCTGACGCGGCTGAGGTCGAGACCCTCAAGAGCACGCTGGCCGGAGCCAAGAAGGAGGCGGAGGAGGAATGATCCGCCCGCCTGAAACATGAATCAAGGGTGGAGGAAGTCCAGCAAGAGCTCAAGGACGCCATAAGTAATTGTGAGTCCTTGGAGCGCAAAGTTTCAGGTCGAGATTTCGAACTTGCTAAGGCCCTCCAAAGCGCACAGGAGGCCCGGGTTGAGGCCAAAGGTGCCCTCCGGGAGATCCAAGAGGCAAAACAGATCGCGGCGGGTAAGGCCTTTAATATGCAGAGCAAATTTGTGAGGAGAAGGTACATCTTACTGACCCGGGTTTGGAGTTCTCCAGGAGCGTTTGCAGATCTGCCCCGGAGTGTTGCTGATGCTGCGGAGTTCTTCTGAGCCGAAGAGGGGAGTTCAACGGAGAAGTTGTTCTGGTCGCAGTACCTTGCACCAGAGCATCAAGTGCCCCTCAGTGATCAGCTGAAAGAGTTGACCGAACTGCATAGGATGGTAGGATTGGCTATGAGGGATTTTATAATCCGTCTGTGGCCTGCCGAGCCCATACCCAGCAGTTACTTCGGGCTCGTGAAGCGACTGACCAATGCTGGCCCTCGGCTTGATGCCGTAAAGCGGTCGGTCTGTATCGAAGGTGCGCGGATGGCCTTCGCCCGTGTCAAGGTGCAGTGGGCGAAGATGAATGCCGTCAAGCTCGCAACCGAGGGACCACCCGCAAGCAAAGAGCACCGCACGCCGGAGCGGTATTTTGATGATGTCCTGGAAGGATCCCGCATTGTAGAGGGCCAGTGTTCGAAGGACATCATTTTTGAATGAATGTATCCATGTTGTCCAATATTTGTATTATGAAACAAGGCTTATGTATGATATGTTGCTTGTTTTACTTTAAAATTTTTCCTCCTGTGCGGTCGTTTACGGTATCTGAGAGTTGGCCAGTCGTCGGCTTCAGCCCCTACGTAGGTAGTATGAGGGTGTTCGGGATAGCCTCTAAACACACTTGACCCAATGACTTGGTCCTTGAAGGAGGTGTTAGTGCGGCGAACCAGGAAATCAGACTATGTGGCTTTATCACTCTCACTTAGCCATAGGAGTTTGACAATGGAAGTGTAGGCGCAACCCCTAGTATTTTTCGATTATCCGACTAGGGTGTTGTAGACGCCTGACCGGGCGAAGGCCGGTCTATCGCATAATGCGGAAAGGAAAATCATAAGGGATTTATACTTAGTCACCGAATAGCTGACCAGCTCTCGCCACACCATGACAATTAGTTTTCGGCTTTCTCTAGTAAGGTGTTCATCCAGATGAACCAGAAACACAATTGCAGTAGTTCTCCCTTTACTACCTTAGCTGAACAAGCGGAACGTAAGGCAGCAACCACAGGAGCCGGGCAACCCAACTATTGACCAAAGACATGATTCAGAGCTGATGCATATAATGCTATATTCGGGACGTCGAACTGTACTATAAAAGTGTTCGGACTTATTTTATGTTGAAGAAATGTGCGTGGCTCAAAAGAGCCCCTGGCGATTTAAGTTGTACCGAGGTGTACATGACAATCGGACGAAAAATAGGGAAATACAGATTAAGAAATAAGCCAGTACCATATAGGTTGGGCTAGAAACTGTTTCCATTGTGGTCTGATTGATACATCAAAAGGTATTTGTACAAATAATGTGATAAGCAACAAGGCTATTTTACATGCCGAGCGCAAAGGAAAGCTGCGTACGGGTCCTGAAAACGGACGAGGTGATCTTTAAAGACCCTGTAGATACTCTGCCACGCGTCTACGCTGCTTTTCTCCTAGGTGTATTATCCTTCGAAAGGATCGACGCTCGGGTTTTCATGATGGGCCCAAAAAAGGGCCCTTGGTACCGTCGAAAAGATGATATGGGTTGTAAGGAACCTAGAAAAATAAAAATAAGAGAAAAAAATAAATATGAGTGTCCGGATAGGGTTTAGTCGTATTGTGGACTTTATCGTTACCATGCCTCCATCTTTGCCCATGGTATCTTTAGTGCGTAGTTATGTACGCGTGGTACATATGCTGCAATCCTGTTGGGGCTGAGATGGAGGCCGAATTGCTAATCGAGCTCCTGACGAGCTAGACTGTCGTGCTGCGGGGTAGTCTGGACTCGTTTGATAGTGTCCGGGGGCTTGGCCGCTGATGTAGTATTTGGCTTGATAAGGCCGCCCTGTACTTCCGCTGCCAGGGCCGCGGTGTGCTCCTAAGTACGGAGGGAGCGTTCCGTGTTTCCATTGACTGTTATAACACCGCGTGGTCCGGGCATCTTGAGTTTGAGATAGGCATAGTGTGGGGCCGCATTAAAGCGAGCGAACGCGGTTCGTCCGAGAAGTGCATGGTAGCCACTTCGGAAGGGGATGATGTCGAAGATCAAGTCTTCACTTCGGAAGTTGTCCAGCGAACCGAAGACGACCTCCAATGTGATAGAGCCCATGCAGTGGGCCTCTACACGAGGTATTACTCCTTTAAAGGTAGTTTTGGCGGGTTTGATTCTTGACGGATCAATACCCATTTTGCGGACTGTGTCCTGATAGAGAAGGTTAAGGCTGCTGCCGCCGTCCATGAGGACCCGCATAAGGTGGAATCCATCAATAATCGGGTCGAGGACCAGTGCGGCCGAACCTCCGTGACGGATACTGGTCGGATGGTCTCTGCGATCGAAAGCGATCGGACAGGCTGACCATGGGTTGAATTTTGGGGTGACTGGCTCTATCGCATAGACGTCCCTTAATGCCCGCTTGAGTTCCCGCTTGGGGATGTGAGTAACTGATACGTCTCCAACGTATCTATATTTTTTGATTGTTCCATGCTATTATATTATCTGTTTTGGATGTTTATGGGCTTTAATAACCACTTTTATATTATTTTTGGGACTAACCTATTGACCCAGAGCCCAGTGCCAGTTCCTGTTTTTTCCCTTGTTTCAGTGTTACGAAGAAAAGGAATATCAAACGGAGTCAAAACGGAATGAAACCTTCTGGAGAAGTTATTTTTGGAAGGAAAGCAACCAGAGAGACTTGGAGTGCACGTCAGGAAAGAAACGAGGGAGCCATGAGGTAGGGGGCGCGCCCACCCCCCTAGGGCACGCCCTCCACCCTCGTGGGCCACTTGTGGCTCCCCTGACGTATTTCTTCCGCCTATATATACCAATATACCCTAAGAACTTCGGGGAATAAAATAGATCGGGAGTTCCGCCATCGCAAGCCTCTGTAGCTACCAAAATCCAATCGGGACCCTGTTCTGGCACCCTGCCGGAGGGGGGGATCCCTCACCGGTGGCCATCTTCATCATCCCGGCGATCTCCATGACGAGGAGGGAGTAGTTCACCCTCGGGGCTGAGGGTATGTACCAGTAGCTATGTGTTTGATCTCTCTCTCTCTCTCTCGTGTTCTTGATTTGGCACGATCTTGATGTATCGCGAGCTTTGCTATTATAGTTGGATATTATGTTTCTTCTCCCCCTCTACTCTCTTGTAATGGATTGAGTTTTCCCTTTGAAGTAATCTTATCGGATTGAGTCCTTAGTGACTTGAGAACACTTGATGTATGTCTTGCCGTGCATATCTCTGGTGACAATGGGATATCACGTGATTCACTTGATGTATGTTTTGGTGATCAACTTGCGGGTTCCGCCCATGAACCTATGCATAGGGGTTGGCACACGTTTTCGTCGTGATTCTCCGATAGAAACTTTGGGGCACTCTTTGAAGTTCTATGTGTTGGTTGAATAGATGAATTTGAGATTGTGTGATGCATATCGTATAATCATACCCACGGATACTTGAGGTGACATTGGAGTATCTAGGTGACATTAGGGTTTTGGTTGATTTGTATCTTAAGGTGTTATTCTAGTATGAACTCTAGGGTTGTTTGTGACACTTATAGGAATAGCCCAATGGATTGATTGGAAATAATAACTTTGAGGTGGTTTCGTACCCTACCATAATCTCTTCGTTTGTTCTCCGCTATTAGTGACTTTGGAGTGACTCTTTGTTGCATGTTGAGGGATAGTTATATGATCCAATTATGTTATTATTGTTGAGAGAATTTGCACTAGTGAAAGTATGAACCCTAGGCCTTGTTTCCTAGCATTGCAACACCGTTTACGCTCACTTTTATTACTTGTTACCTTGCTGCTTTTATATTTTCAGATTACAAAAACCTATATCTACCATCCATATTGCACTTGTATCACCATCTCTTCGCCGAACTAGTGCACCTATAAAATTTACCATTGTATTGGGTGTGTTGGGGACACAAGAGACTCTTTGTTATTTGGTTGCAGGGTTGCTTGAGAGAGACCATCTTCATCCTACGCCTCCGACGGATTGATAAACCTTAGGTCATCCACTTGAGGGAAATTTGCTATTGTCCTACAAACCTCTGCACTTGGAGGCCCAACAACGTCTACAAGAAGAAGGTTGCGTAGTAGACATCAAGCTCTTTTCTGGCGCCGTTGCCGGGGAGGTGAGTGCTTGAAGGTATATCTTTAGATCTTGCAATCGAATCTTTTTGTTTCTTGTTTTATCACTAGTTTATTTTATAAAAGAAAATTTCAAAAAAATGGAATTGAGTCTGCCTCATATGCTTCATCTTTTCGATATCTTTCGTGAAAATGATGGGAAGGAAAATTGTGCTCAAGTACTAGAAGAAGAATTACATAGAATGATTGACATAAAATATGGGAATGATGAGCATGATTGCAATGTTGTTAGTATGAATTCTTTGAATACCCATGATGCTAATGATATGCAAAGCCACAAGCTTGGGGAAGCTATGTTTGATGAAGATGATATTTTTTGTCCCCCAAGCTTTGATGAGCAAATTTACTATGATGAAAGCATGCCTCCTATCTATGATGATTATTGTGATGACACATATGCTTTAAATAATAATGATAACCATGGAACTTTTCATCTTGATCTTAATTTTCAATCACATGATAGTTGTTTTGTTGAGTTTGCTCCCACTACTATTGATGAGAATAAATTTGCTTATGTGGAGAGTAGTAAATTTTCTATGCAAGTAGATCATGAAAAGAATGCTTTATGTGATGGTTATATTGTTGAATTCATTCATGATGCTACTGAAAATTATTATGAGGGAGAAACATATGCTTGTAGGAATTGCAATAATATCAAGTTTCCTCTATATGTGCTTAAAGTTTTAAAGTTATGCTTGTTTTACCTTCCTATGCTAGTTGATTATTGTTCCCATAAGTTGTTTGCTCACAAAATCCCTATGCATAGGAAGTGGGTTAGACTTAAATGTGCTAGTCATATTCTTCATGATGCTCTCTTTATGTTTCAGTTTTTATCTTCTATGAGAGCATCATTGAAATCATCATGCCTAGCTAGGGGCGTTAAACGTTAGCGCTTGTTGGGAGGCAACCCAATTTTTATTTTTGTTCTTTCTTTTTGGTTCTGTTTAGTAATAAATATTTCATCTACCCTCTGGTTAGATGTGGTTTTATGTTTTAATTAGTGTTTGTGCCAAGTAAGACCTATAGGATCTTTTTGGATGATAGTTATTTGATCTTGCTGAAAATTCCAGAAACTTTCTGTTCATGATATAATTGTTTAAAATCACTAGAATGTGATAGAATACTGATTCCAATTGCAGCAGATCAATAATTAAATTATCTAGGTCTTCCTATTTTGGTAGAAGTTTTTGAGTTACAGAAGTTTGCGTTAGTTACAGATTACTACAGACTGTTCTGTTTTTGACAGATTCTGTTTTTCGCGTGTTGTTTGCTTATTTTGATAAATCTATGTCTAGTAAAATAGTTTATAAACCGTAGAGAAGTTGGAATACAGTAGGTTTAGCACCAATACAAATAATGAATGAGTTCATTACAGTACCTTGAAGTGGTGTTTTGTTTTCTTTCGCTAACGGAGCTTACGAGTTTTCTGTTGAGTTTTGTGTTGTGAAGTTTTCAAGTTTTGGGTAAAGATTCGATGGACTATGGAATAAGGAGTGGCAAGAGCCTAAGCTTGGGGATGCCCAAGGCACCCCAAGGTAATATTCAAGGATAACCAAGCATCTAATCTTGGGGATGCCCCAGATGGCATCCCCTCTTTCGTCTTCGTTCATCGGTAACTTTACTTGGAGCTATATTTTTATTCACCACATGATATGTGTTTTGCTTGGAGCGTCTTTTTATTTTCTTTAGCTTTGCTTGCTGTTTGAAAAATATCACAAGATCTGAAATTCTTAAATGTTAAAGAGTCTTCACATAGTTGCATAATTATTAAACTACTCATTGATCTTCACTTATATCTTTCGGAGTAGTTTGTTGTTTGCTCTAGTGCTTCACTTATATCCTTTTAGAGCACGGTGGTGGCTTTATTTTGAAGAAATATATGAACTCTCATGCTTCACTTATATTATTTTGAGAGTCTTTAGAACAGCATGGTAATTTTCTTTGGTTATGAATTTAGTCCTAATATGATGGGCATCCAAGAGGGATATAATAAAAACTTTCATATAAAGCGCGTTGAATACTATGAGAAGTTTGATTCTTTATGATTGTTTTGAGATATGAAGATGGTGATATTAGAGTCATGCTAGTGGAGTAGTTGTGAATTTGAGAGATACTTGTGTTAAAGTTTGTGATTTCCGTAGCATGCACGTATGGTGAACCCTTATGTGATGAAGTCGGAGCATGATCTATTTATTGATTGTCTTCCTTATGAGTGGCGGTCGGGGACGAGCGATAGTCTTTTCCTACCAATCTATCCCCCTAGGAGCATGCGCGTAGTACTTCGTTTCGATAACTAATATATTTTGCAATAATTATGTGAGTTCTTTATGACTAATGTTGAGTCCATGGATTATACGCACTCTCACCCTTCCACCATTGCTAGCCTCTCTAATACCGCGCACCTTTCGCCGGTATCATACACCCACCATATATCTTCCTCAAAACAGCCACCATACCTACCTATTATGGCATTTCCATAGCCATTCCGAGATATATTGCCATGCAACTTACCACCGTTTCGTTTATTATTACACGCTTCATCATTGTCATATTGCTTTGCATGATCATGTAGTTGACATTGTATTTGTGGCAAAGCCACCGTTCATAATTCTTTCATACATGTCACTCTTGATTCATTGCATATCCCGGTACACCGCCGGAGGCATTCATATATAGTTATATTTTGTTCTAAGTATCGAGTTGTAATTGTTGAGTTGTAAGAAAATAAAAGTGTGATGATCTTCATTTTTAGAGCATTGACCCAATGAGGAAAGGATGATGGAGACTATGATTCCCCCACAAGTCGGGATGAGACTCCGGACGAAAAAGAAAAAAAAAGAAAAAAGAGGCCATAAAAAAAGAGAAGGCCCAAATAAAAAAATAAAAAAATGAGAGAAAAAGAGAGAAGGGACAATGCTACTATCCTTTTACCACACTTGTGCTTCAAAGTAGCACCATGATCTTCATGATAGAGAGTCTCCTATGTTGTCACTTTTATATACTAGTGGGAATTTTACATTATAGAACTTGGCTTGTATATTCCAATGATGGGCTTCCTCAAAATGCCCTAGGTCTTCGTGAGCAAGCGAGTTGGATGCACACCCACTTAGTTTTTTTTGTTGAGCTTTCATACACTTATAGCTCTAGTGCATCCATTGCATGGCAATCCCTACTCACTCACATTGATATCTATTGATGGGCATCTCCATAGCCCGTTGATACGCCTAGTTGATGTGAGACTATCTTCTCCTTTTTGTCTTCTCCATAACCACCATTCTATTCCACCTATAGTGCTATGTCCAAGGCTGACGCTCATGTATTGCGTGAAGATTGAAAAAGTTTGAGAACATCAAAAGTATGAAACAATTGCTTGGCTTGTCATCGGGGTTGTGCATGATTTAAATATTTTGTGTGGTGAAGATAGAGCATAGCCAGACTATATGAACTACTCCCTCCGTTCCTAAATACTTGTCTTTCTAGAGATTTTAAATGGTCACCACATACGGATGTATATAGACATATTTTAGAGTGTAGATTCACTCATTTTGTTCCGTATGTAGTCACCATTTGAAACCTCTAGAAAGACAAGTATTTAGGAATGGAGGGAGTATATGATTTTGTAGGGATAGCTTTCTTTGGCCATGTTATTTTGAGAAGACATAATTGCTTTGTTAGTATGCTTGAAGTATTATTGTTTTCATGTCAATATTAAACTTTTGTTTTGAATCTTATGGATCTGAATATTCTTGCCACAGTAAAGAGAATTACATGGATAAATATGTTAGGTAGCATTCCACATCAAAAATTCTGTTTTTTTTCATTTACCTACTCGAGGACGAGCAGGAATTAAGCTTGGGGATGCTGATACGTCTCCAACATATCTATAATTTTTGATTGTTCCATGTTATTATATTATTTGTTTTGGATGTTTATGGGCTTTATTAAACACTTCTATATTATCTTTGGGACTAACCTATTGACCCAGAGCCCAGTGCCAGTTCCTGTTTTTTCCCTTGTTTCAGTGTTACGAAGAAAAGGAATATCAAACGGAGTCAAAACGGAATGAAACCTTCTGGAGAAGTTATTTTTGGAAGGAAAGCAACTAGATAGACTTGGAGTGCACGTCAGGAAAGAAACGAGGGAGCCACGAGGTAGGGGGCGCGCCCACCCCCTAGGCGCGCCTCCACCCTCGTGGCCCCTCGTGGCTCCCGACGTATTTCTTCCGCCTATATATACCAATATACCCTAAAACTTCGGGAACAGAATAGATCGGGAGTTCCGCGCGGCAAGCCTCAGAGCCACCAAAACCAATCGGGACCTGTTAGGCAGACCTGCTTTGGAGGGGGATCCCTCACCGTGGCCATCTTCATCATCCCGGCGATCTCCATGACGAGGAGGAGTAGTTCACCCTTGGGGCTGAGGGTATGTACCAGTAGCTATGTGTTTGATCTCTCTCTCTCTCGTGTTCTTGATTTGGCACGATCTTGATGTATCGAGAGCTTTGCTATTATAGTTGGATCTTATGTTTCTTCTCCCTCTACTCTCTTGTAATGGATTGAGTTTTCCTTTGAAGTAATCTTATCGGATTGAGTCCTTAATGACTTGAGAACACTCGATGTATGTCTTGCCGTGCGTGATCTGTGGTGACAATGGGATATCACGTGATTCACTTGATGTATGTTTTGGTGATCAACTTATGGTTCCGCCCATGAACCTATGCATAGGGGTTGGCACATGTTTTCGTCATGATTCTCCGATAGAAACTTTGGGGCACTCTTTGAAGTTCTATGTGTTGGTTGAATAGATGAATTTGAGATTGTGTGATGCATATCGTATAATTATACCCACGGATACTTGAGGTGACATTGGAGTACCTAGGTGACATTAGGGTTTTGGTTGATTTGTATCTTAAGGTGTTATTCTAGTACTAACTCTAGGGCTGTTTGTGACACTTATAGGAATAGCCCAACGGATT
>JAHIAM010005108.1:0-25510 GCA_021605205.1 Aegilops longissima
GGTTTCACAATTCCCCATTTCAAAATTAAATGGAATTTAAACATGATGCACAATGACTAGCTAGCCTTGAGCATACCAGACTAGGGATGTGACAACTCGCCTCACTTGAAAGAATCTCGTCCGAGATTGTGGGTCGACGGAAAGAAAGCGGGTACTCGGTCGAAGGCGATCTTCTCGCTCGGTAGCTTCTCTCTCGAATGATGAGACCATCGAACCTTGAGAAACTTGATATTCGGCGTCGAGTAACACGCTCTGCTTGATCAAGAATGCGAACCGGTACTCTCGGTATGTGAGGTTATCTTGGAGATCAAGCGTTTACGTGGTCCACTCCGCGGATAGGATCCGAGAAGCAACGCTGAGTTGAGAGGCGTGGAAGACATCATGAACTCGAGAAAGATGTGGGGTAGTTCCAACTGGTAGGCAACCTCTCCTCGTTTAGCGAGAATGCGAAAGGGCCAATGTAACGAGGAGCCAACTTGCCCTTGATACGAAGCGATGGGTACCCTTTAGAGGAGTAACCGAAGGTAAGCCTTGTCGCCAACTTCATAAGCCACTTCCTTATGACGACGGTCATAATGGCTCTTTGACGAGATTGGGCTGTTTTCAAATTCTCACGAATGATGCGAACTTGCTCTTACGCCTCTGGATCATGTCGGTCCAAAGAATTGTCTTTCACGGTTTCGACCAGTTCAAAGGTGTTCGACATCTTCGTCCATAGAGAATCTCAAAGGAGCTTTCTTGAGACCTGGATTGATAGCTATTGTTATAAGCAAACTCGCGAAAGGAAGACATTTCTCCCAATCCATACCGAATGAGATAGCAAGCTCTAAGCATGTCTTGAGAATTTGGTTGACCCTTTCCACGACCACTTGGTGAGGGTGGAAAGCGGCATCAAGAAAAGATGGGTTCCCATGGCAGTTTGGAAACTCTCCCGAAATGAGAAGTGAAAAGACTACCACGGTCTGAATTGATCTCTAGTGGAACACCATGGAGTGACACTATTAGAAATGTATAAGTCGTGAGCTGACTAGTGATACTCTCTCGAGCAGGAAGGAAGTGAGCCACTTTGGAAAGGCGATCAGCGACTACGAAGATAGCATTATTCCCTTTCTTGGTCTGGGAAAGCCGGTGATGAAATCCATACCAACTTTATCCCATTTCCACTCAGGAATAGCTAAGGGCTGAAGGGTGCAAGAGGCCTTTGATGCTCTGCCTTAACGCGACGACAAAGCGTCACGATTAGCAATAAGCGAGCAATTTCTCTCTTCATCCTAGTCCACGGAACCTCTGGCGAGGTCTGATACATCTTAGTACTACGGGATGAATTGTGAGAGGAGATTCATGCGCCTCCTTAAGAATCAGTTGTCGAAGATGTTGCTTCTTGGGACCACCGGCGGTGCCCAAAGAAAGCGACACCTCGATCATCTATAGAGAAACTACCAGCAATACCCTTGGCAACGTTTCTCTTGATCCGGGTAATCCCGTATCATGCTACAGGCTTCTATGATATGATCCACGAGTAGGTTTCGCCACCAAGGTAGAAAGGAATCCGTGAGGAGCAATGTGAAGGTTAAGCTTACAAAATTCCTCATGGAGAAGTGGTTGGCCTTGCTGCAACATGAGATTGTTGCAATAGGTTCTGACGGCTTAACGCATCAGCCATGACATTGGCTTTGCACAGGGTGTAGGTAATCCCTAGATCATAATCTGTGATCAACTCCAACCAACGTCTTTGTCTAAGGTTCAAATCTGGTTGGGTGAAGATATACTTGAGACTCGGTGATCGGTGTAGATCTCTAGCGTTTACCAAGAAGGTAATGTCGCCAGTCTTGAGTGCATAGACTACGGCTGCAAGCTCTAGATCATGTGTAGGATAATTCTCCTCATGTGGATGCAATCGACGAGATGCATAGGCAATCACATGACGATCCTGCATAAGAATGCAACCTAGTCCCTGTCGTGAGGCGTCCGATGAGATAACAAAGTCTTTAGTGAAATCCGGTGGCACTAGTATGGGAGCAGAAGTCAGGCGTCTTTTCAGTTCTCGAAAACTGTACTCACTGTGTGGGGACCACTCAAACTTTTTATCTTTCTTGAGAAGTTCCGTGAGGGTTTAGCTACTTTGGAGAAGTTTTCAACAAAGCGGCGACAATAGCTGGCTAGACCAAGGAAACTCCTAACTTGTTTAACGGTTTGGTGGAGTCCAATCAAGAACGGCTGAACTCTCTCGGATTGACAGCAATGCCCTTACCAGAGATTACGTGGCCTAGGTAGGTCACTTCGGCAACAAAATTCACACTTGGAGAACTTGGCATAAAGGCGGTGCTCTCGAGTTTTTCTAGCACAAGTCTAAGATGTTGGCATGCTCTTCCTCGTTCTTGAATAAATAAGAATATCATCGAGGTAAACCACGACAAATTTATCTAAGTACTCCATGAAGATCGAGTTCATCAAGCGGGAGAATGTAGCTGAGCGTTGGTTAGACCAAAGGACATGACGGTGTACTCATCACCGCCATAACGAGTGACAAAGGCTGTTTTGGGAATGTCTCCATTCCTGATCTTGATTTGATGGTAGCCTAACCTCAAATCCATCTTAGAAAAGATCGAGGATCCAGCGAGCTGATCATACTGTGGTCGTTGATCCGGGAGCGGATACTTGTTCTTTATCGTGACCAAATTAACGGACGATAATCTACAACCATCCGGTCCGTACCATCCTTCTTCTTGACGAAGAGGACGGGCAAGCCAAGGAGAAGAACTAGGGCGGATGAAACCCTTTTGCAAGGACTCATCAAGTTGTTTCTTAAGCTCGGCTAGTTCTAAGGGTGCCATCTTATAAGGTCTCCTAGAGATTGGGGCGGTTCCCGGATAAGATCTATGACGAACTCTACATCTCTATCAGGAGGAACACCTGGCAGTTCCTCTGGAAAAACGTCCGGAAAGTCACGGACTACGGGATATCTTCAAGGTGCGGAAGAGGGCTGGCATTAAGAGAATAGAGTTGGCGCTTTGCAACTCTAGTGGAGACAGTGACTATTTTGCCAGATGGGTGTGTAAGCTGAACAGACCTAGTGAAACAATCAATCATGGCATGATGAGCTGTCATCCAGTCCATACCCAAGATGATGTTAATATCTGAGGACTTGAGGGCTACAAGTGAGGCAAGGAATACAAGTCATCAACAAGGATTTCGTTACCATGGCTTATACAAGAAGTTTGCCATTTGGATCCGTGGAGTTTGAATGACTAGCGGAAGGGCATATCACAAAATGATATGTTGTGCAAGTTAGCATAGCTTTGAAATGAAGGAATGAGATGCTCGATGATCGAATAGAGGCGAGGCGGGATGACAATTGACAAGGAGTGTACCAAGAGCGACATCCGGATCATCATGGCGTCTTTAGCTGAGGCGTGATGCACACATCCACGTTCAGCGGAGCTGACTTGATCTTGATCATCTTGCGTGATGGCTTAACACAACCAACGAGCTTCTCGGCTGGGTGGAGCATAAGCGGCTTGAGGCGATCCGTGCATAGTGTCTGGCTCTCCGCATGTGAAGCAAGTCCACGAAGTTGGGCGTGGACCCGCATTGACAAGTGGTCTACCAAGTAGGCTGGGTGGAGCATGTAAGCTGAAGCTGGGTGAGGCGCCATATGGGATGGCCTCGGTGAATATCCGGGTGGAAGAGCGAGTTCGAATCCAAATTCGGCGCTTCGCGAACTAGAACCGGAGGAAGAAACCAATTCACGGTGGTGCTTACGAGACTCCTCGTAGGTGAGCTGAGCTGTCTCTGCATTAATGGCCTTGTTCACAAGAGCTTGGAATGTATCACAATGGTGCGGTGGAGGTCACAGCGCAACTTGGGGTTGAGACCCTTAGGAACCTAGCACGCTTCTTGGCGTCCGTGGACACTTCTTACGGGGCATAACGGGCAAGGTTCTCAAACTCTCTGCTGTAAGCATCAACAGCCATCTCACTCTGGGTGAAACTACAGAACTCTTCTCTCTTGCGATCGATGAGGGCTTGGGAATGTGATGCTCATGAAAAGCCTCGGTGAAATCTCTCGAGGTTGGAATCGACCAGTGGAAGCATAGCCTCATAGTTACGCCACCAAAGACTAGCATGACCTTCCGGTGGTATGCAGCATAGGTGACCTTGTCATCTTGAGATCGTTTATGAGCGCAACTTATGAGTGATGCTACTGAAGCCGTCATCGGCATCGAGTGGCTCGATGGAGTGATGGAAGGTGGGTGGGTGCAAGCGAATGAAGTCATGAATGGTTGCAAACCCTTTGGACTGATGTGCGGTGTTCTCCTCGTCGTGCCAACAAGCGGTTAGACTCACGCTTGTTCCTCTCCATTTCTAACATGAACCACGTCAATGAAGGCTGGTGGGAGGATCCTCATCCCTTCCATCTCCGTGGTTACGGCTACGAGCAGCGTAACTTCGCTTAAGCGATGACATCACGAGAAAGCGGAACCAAGGGCGGAATCAACATCTCTACATCTTGGAAAATGTAGGACACCGAAATTAGTAACTCTCGAACTCTGAGGGCAATTCCGGCAGCATAACGGCGGTAAAATGTTCAAAATGAGACATTACGCAAAATGGGGTAGCACCATACCCAACATCATCATTAAAGGTTCGGGATAATACTAAACATGCTACACGAGGGTACTCGGCGAGGTAAGACTACGATCAACCAATCCTATGGGACTACGGAAATAGTAACACGTGATCACGATAGATGTAAGAGATAGCCTAGTTCCTTAACCCGTAGGAAGATAGGGACGACTCAGATCGAGGCCATGAGGTAAAAAAGTAAAAGAGCCTTACGTTCCTTCCACAATCAATTCCCTATATAACTAAAGCATTTCTAGACTCAACTTCGATCAGGTTGGCTTGGAAATCCTCTGAGCATCAAAGCTCGATACCAAAGCTGTCGGGACCCGATCCTAAGTCACACCGATCTAGCATGTAACACATCATATCACTTTGCGGCCTCACGCACGGTATTCCCACAGGTGTCGCCTTACCATGGCCGGGACCGTTTGCGCCTTTTGGCTCACGTATATGATGGTGTCGCTAGCATCCATATGACGAAGAACCGGGCCGACATGACTAGTCGTGAACCCAAAGTGGCACTAACCTATGGGGACAGGCATACATGAATCACATCGAGCATGTCGGTCATCAACGTATGAATTCGGGCTGTAGCACCTGGGCTAATGAGGACTCCGGTATTCGGGCTGTAGCAGGCTAGGCAGGACTCGAATAACACGCGTGACATTTCCCGAAGGGACAGACATAGGAGCAAGTGAAACACATGCCGCCGATCAAGTGTCCAAGCGGTAGTCTTTGGGCTAGCAGGACTCGGTGAACCGGGCTGTAGCGGACTACTATCGCTCGAAGCACGAGACTACATTTCCCACAAGAGAGGCTACCAAGGATAAACAACTAGGTTGTCGGATCCCACACATAGCAATACAAGTTACACGACGCATAACATGCAAGTATGTGCTTTGTACAACATGGCATCACAACATAGCGCAAACTCATATAGATAAAGGCTCGGAAGAGCCACATAGCAATAAAGTACAAGCAGGGGTCACATGACCCATCATTGAGAACATACAAACAACAAGCGGAAGCATTACATGTCCGAGTACGACATCTACAAAAGAAAAAGGCTGAGAAGCGACTATCTACAAGACCCTCCCAAGGGTACAAGATCGTAGCTGAGGTAACAAGCTACTCGTCAAGTCCAAGCGGAACTACTAGTAAGACCAAAGTCTCGCTGCAAAAACATAAATAAAACAACGTGAGTACAAAGGTACTCAACAAGACTTACATCGAGATCCTATCATACATGCATTAGTGTCAAAAAGGTAATGTGGAGTTTAGTTGCAGCAAGCCAGCCTTGACTCTGTGGCTATCTGTTCTACGACTACAAGAAACTCTTGAGGTGAGACAACGTGCGAGTCCACTAATCACCACATCAATACACTACTACGGATTCATTCCCGTCTCCATACGAGAAGGCCATCCATAGCACTCACACTTGTCTTGAGCATTTTAGAGTATCCACTTCAAGTTGTCTATGTACCACGTAAGCATCCAAGAAGTCCATAACCGAGGACACGGCTATTCGAATAGATCATGATAACCTGCAGGGTGTACTTCTTCACACGCGCTCGCCACTTACCGCCATATACCGTCATGTATCTCGGCAACCTTCAAGCGGAAGCTTTGGCGAGGGTGTCGGCCACGACCGACTAACCACACAAGACTCTAGTCCGGCTTATCGCCTATTAGGGTTCCATCCGCAAGGAGATCCGGCGGGGTGTCGCCACGGCCCCAAACGATGTGAGCAGGGTTCCCAAGCCCACCATCCGGGTGCCACTTGGTACACCGTGCCACCTGTGCCTAGTCTGTCCCAAGCCCACCCTGCCGGGTGCCACTTGGTAGAAAAATAGCACTACCTACAAACACCAGAAACTAGTTGCGACTCCTGGACAGAGATCAAGTTGATTAATAAGTCGAGAGGGTCGAGTTACCGAACAATGTGTGGTAGTATCGAGTCATTGGACAACATACATAGAACTCAGTGCTTAAGGGGCGGTTCCGGTGAGACAACCCACCATGTACTCCTACATGGCCTCTCACCGCTACCTTTACCAAATCGTGTTCACACACTTCACTCTCAGCATCAGAACATAGAACTGTACTCCAATTCATTCCCAATGAATCAGACCTGACACAACTCTAAGCAATAGCAGGCATAGCATGGTAGGAACACAACATGGCTCAATCAACTCCTACACATGCTAGTGGGTTTCAACTAATTCTTGTGGCAATGACGGGTCATGCAGAGGAATGGGTTCAACTACCGCATGCACAAAGTAGCAGATGAATCGTTGTTGTCCTAATGCAATAGCGAGAGCAGGAGCGAGAGAGTAGGATTGTGTCGGAATGAACAAGGGATTTGCTTGCACGGTAAATCAACAAGGGAGGCACCGCTTCATGAGCAGTACTGGAGCGTCTCCGAGCGGGACCTATCGAGAAGGGCAGTGCGGCAATCAATACACAATCATATGCAACAATATGATGCATGAACATGGCATGTAGATGTGATGCTGTTTGAGTTAATGCAACTGGTATTCGATTTGAATGAAGTCCATTTGAACCAAAGGTTCAAATGCAATTCAAAATAAGCTCTCATAAATGCCATTTTAGAGATTCACTTATACAGCATGTATAAGTTGGTTTGTCATGCATGAAACTAGTACAGATGGATAGATTGAATTTTTCTGATAATTTTCATATATAAATTATTTCAATCTGAGCTACGGTTGAATTTCTATGAATTTTGAAGTTTTGAATATATTCGGAATTCCTGATTTAATTAAATCCGAGAAAATATAATATTGCGTCGACCTTCGCATAAGCATGGCGTCAGCAGAGTCAACTGCGGCTGGTGAGTCAAACCCGACGTGTGGGGCCCACATCGGTGTCTCGATTAGTTAACGGGGGTTTAATTCTAATCTAATTCAGTTAGTGGCACTGGGGCCCTTTGTCGATGTCGAGGGTAGGTTAGTTGGTGATTAGCACTAATTAAGCGGCGCCACGTCATTCGCCGAGAGCTTGGTCGGCGGCGACCAAAAAGCGGGCGAGGCTCGCCGGAGTTGCTCAGTTTCGTGCGGGCCACCGTTTGGCGTCTGAGGGTACCAGAGGAAGCCCCTTCGGCCGACGAGTCAGCGAAGCAAAGCAGAAGCAGGGTGGCCGAGCTCGCGGGGCGAGCTCATGGCGCGCGCCGGAGTTCGGGCGGAGAGGGAAGAGGGCTACGGTGCCGGCAGGGCGACGGAGTGGGTGCGTTGGACTCGAGGCCGCTGAATGTGGTGGTGCTTCGGACGCGTGCTTGCACGGCCGTAGCCACGACGGCGACATGGCCGGGCGCGGCCTTCGGGATCGAAGCGGCGGTGGCTACACGGCGTGTCGAGCACGGGAGGTAGGGGATAGGTAGAGGAGCTCACGACGGTCCGGGAGCTGGTTGGCGGCCTTGGGGAAGCGCGGACGGCGGCGAACGGCGGTGGCGATCTCCGGTGGCGGAGATGGAGAAGATGGCGATGGCGTCGCAGCGGTGCCTCCGGGCTCGCGTGACAGGGAGGGCGAGGTCGACGACGCGGAGCTCGGGGCGTCAGATGCTCTCGAGGTGCGGTGGCTACTGGCTCTGGCAGCAGCGGCGGCGGTGGCGTTCGGGTTCAAGAGAGCGAGGGAGAGGAGAGGAGAGGAGAGGACTGGGAGAGGGAGGCGGGCGGGGCGTGGCGTCGTTCAGGCGTCGAAGCGGCGAGGGAGGAAGCAGGAGGTGGCGGGGAGGCGTGTCCCCAGCGGACGCTGGTGTGCTGCGGGCCGGGCCCTGCCCCTATCCTCTGGCGCGAGAAGGGCGACTGGCGCAGCGGTCGGGCTGGGCAAGCTTCTTTGGGCATTGGGCGAGGCCCACCAGCCAAAGCAGCGGTAAGTTAGGTAGGTTTTACCTATTTTGTTTCTTTTTTAAATATTCTGACATTTGTTTGATTTATTTAAAATACCAAATCACTTTATTTAATTATGCCAATTTTTATAGGAGCTATTTATATTATTCCAGAGCTCCTCAACAAAAGGCACAATTTTTGGACAATATTTTATATATATAATAATATATATCCATTGCAATTAGGTATGCATTAATTCCAAATGCCCAATTATAAATACTTATGAACTCCCAAAAATATTGGTTTGATTATTATCCCTGTCCAATATTTTCAGAGGGCCTCATGAGCATTTTCCTGGACCCTTTGGAGCAATTTTTTTATTTTTGGGTCATTTCCAAAAATGATTCTGAGGGTTTCACAATTCCCCATTTCAAAATTAAATGGAATTTAAACATGATGCACAATGACTAGCTAGCCTTGAGCATACCAGTACTAGGGATGTGACATATACCATCAACTCCAGGGGTAAATAACTCAAGCTCGGAGGTAGAGCATGGTTGACAAAGCAGAGGATACAATTTACCAAAGGCATTATGTATCGGGAAGGTCTCACAAAGTTATTGAATATGAAGGATCTTGACGGATAAAATCAACAATGGACTGATGGCCCACAAGGGGTGCGGCGTGAGCATCGGTACTTAACTAGAGGAAGGAGAATGCAAGGAGATCAGATTATAGAAACAACTGACTAACTCAATTGTCAAATGCAAAGGAATTATGATTTCCAAATCAAGGGATCGAAGCAATGCTCGATTTAGGGTGGATAAGTTGAATAGCCTTAGGGTACAATCAGCGGCAATTGGATTGGTCGAGAACCAATTCCAGTTAAAGAATGGCAGCTCAGCCGGAAAGGTAATTTATAAGAATCAATGATGATTGCGGGTATTAGAAACATATTGAGTCAACAGACTCAAAATGATAATGACAAGGGATGTCAATATGACTACGAGACTTATGGGATTAACCATAATGCAAGCAAGCAAAAATTTCAAGAGCCAAAGGCTCAGAGGATTCTCGGAAGATCGAATAGTATTTTGAAGAATTTTGTGTAACACATGAACAACGAGGATGGCGGATACTCGACAAGTGCGAGTATTTATTTGAGGGGTATTCATGTAGTAAGGAACTGCTAGGCAGTGAGGCACAAAGTACTCTCGGAACAATAGAAACTTGGGTATCTTGTAATAACAAGATCAATGGGGGTGATCGTATGAGCGGCAAGGGTAAGTAGTTATCCATACGGATTTATCGGTGATCGAAATAGCAAAAGTGATGGGCACAAAGTCTCGAGAGAACATCGAGAGTATCTTGGAATCTTCCGATTAGCGAGCGATCATCTGAAGTGAGGGCTCTCGGGAGAAAGTACTCGCGAGATCCTAAAGTTAGTTTTGTTTTTAGCAAAATCATTTAACCCGAATAGAAGAGAGTTGAGAATCGAGTAAAGATCGAGGAGTAAAAGATCCTAATACCACCCAATGGCGGCGTGGGCCCATGGGCCGCACAGCCATGTTAGTAAAAGTTTTGTAAAGTCTAGACTCGACTTCGCCAAGGAGTTGGAAGGGGATTCCACAGATGATGGCTCGATACCAACTTGTGGCGCCCCGATTCAATCGTACACTAATCATGCACGCAAATGTGTACGATCAAGATCGAGGACTCACGGAAGATATCACAACACAACTCTACAAATAAAAATAAGTCATACAAGCATCATAATACAAGCCGGGGCCTCGAGGGCTCGAATACAAGTGCTCGATCATAGGCGAGTCGGCGGAAGCAACAATATCTGAGTCTGGACATAAGTTAAACAAGGTGCCATAAGATGGCTAGCACAAAGCTGGGATCTGATCGAAGAGGAGCAGGCCTCCTGCAGGATCCTCCTAGGTCACTCCTGGCCGTCGTCGTGGGCTGCACGTAGTAGTAGGCACCTCCGGAGTAGTAGTCGTCATAGGCGGTGGCGTCGGCTCCTGGGCTCCATCGTGCAGTTGCAGCAATCGAGTAGAGATAGGGGAAAAGGGGAACAAGGCAACCGTGAGTACTCATCCAAAATACTGCATAAGCAAGGAGCTACACTACATATGCATGGATATATGTGTAAAGGCCATATCGGTGGACTGAGCTGCAGAATGCGGAATAAGAGGGGATAGCTAGTCTTACGAAGACTACGCCACGGACACTGTCTTACAACAGGTAGGAGGGGACGATCTGAAGTCCTCAAGTAACATCAAATAACAATAATCCTACCCGCAATCCCTGCTCATATCCACGAGCGAGCGACCACGGTTGTATCGGCACTTGGAAGGGTGTGTTTATCAAGTATCCGGTTCTAGTTGTCATAAGCTCAAGGTACAACTCCAAGTCGTCCATTACGAAGATCACGGCTATCCGAATAGATTAACTTCCCTGCAGGGTGCACCATCTTACCAAAGACGCTTGATCCCATTTGGCGGACACACTTTCTGGGTCATGCCCGCCGGAAGATCAACACGTCGCAGCCCCACCTAGGCACAACAGAGAGGCCAACACGCGGTCTAAACCTAAGCGCCAGGGTGCAGGCCCATCGCCTGAAAGCACACCTGCGTTCGCGTCTGTGACGAAGCAGACCTAGCCAATGAGCGTTCAGTCCAATCCGGTAGCGCGCGCTCCGTCGCCGACGTCTGAAGTGCCGGTGATACCACGGCGCGGGATACCCATAACTACTCCCGCGTAGATGGTTAGTGCGTATAAGCTCGTAGCCAACTCAGATCAAATACCAAGACCTCGTTATGCGTGTTAAGTATCCATGAGCGCCCGAGCAGGCCAGGCCCACCTCTCTCCTAGGCGGTCTCAACCTGCCTGTCGCTCCGCCACAAAGTATCGATCGGGGCCGTCGGGAACCCAGGCCCACCTCTACGGGATGGAGCCACCCGTCCTTTCAGCCCCCATCTCCGAGCAGTACCACGGTAATGTAATAGTGTAAAGTATATAGTATATACCGTGATCACCTCCCGAGTGATCACGGCCCGATAATATAGCACGGGACGGACAAGTATGAAGGGCCACAGATGAATGTACTAGCATCCTATACTAAGCATATAGGATTGCGGTAAGGTAACAAATGAAGTTACAAGGACAGGCTATGCAGAAGATAGGAGTATCTCGAAAACAGTAACATGCTACACTATTCTAATGCAAGCAAAGTATAGAGAAGAGTAAGCGATATCGGTGATCAAGGGGGGCTTGCCTGGTTGCTCTGGCAAGAGAGAGAGGGTCGTCGGTGGCGTAGTCGATCACGAGGACATCGACATCGGTCTCGGGGTCTCCGGGAGGAAGAGGGAAAAGCGATAAATATAAAGCAGGCATAGCATCGCGAGTATAACATGGCAAATAGCTGTGTCGGATGTGACCTATCATATGGCTACGATATAGGTGAAGGGGAATTCAGCAGGAATGTATTCCGGTTAGGACTATGTCAAGCAGATGACCGGAGGGGGAAAATTCCATGCTCAGCATGCTAGGAGCATGTGACAGATGAACGGACCACGTATTCGGATTCGTTGGATTTTTACGAGCAACTTTCATATAGAAAACATTTTCATCCGAAGTTCTGATTATTTTATATGAATTTTCTAAGTTTTAAGCGTATCCCGGAATTATTTAAAATCAATAGAAAAGGAAAATGATGTCGAAGCCAGCGTGCGGATAGCGTCGCGATCAATCGGTGGTGACTAGGTCAAAGCTGACCCGTGGGTCCCACTGTCATAGAGAGTGGGTTAACGGAGAGTTAAATTCAACTAATTAGGTCGATTAGCGGATGGGCCCCATCGCCGACCACTAAGATAATTAGCAGATTAGTTTAAAATTAAATTAGTTTAATTAATCATGGGGGCCACTGTCGATCGGGTTGCCGATCAGCGCCGTTGACTAGTCAAAGCATCAACGGGTCGTGAACACCATGGCGGCGACCACAGGGTGGCCCAGTCGGCCACGTTAGCGGTGGCGGTTGACGCCGGCGGCGCCAAAAGCGGCGGAGGCCTCGGACCTCGTCGGATTTCGCCCACAGGCCACCGTTTCACTTGTGGCGTTCGGACAGCGGAGCAGCAGCGTCGTCTGCGGTGGTGGCGGCGGGAGTGGGAGTGCCATCGGTGGTGAGGCATGGCGGCCGAAGATGAGGGTGGTCGGACTAGCGGCTAGGGGGCGCAGGAGGCCGTGCTAGGCTCGTGGGCCCCTGGGGCTCCGGGAGTACAAGCGGTGGCCTCGTGGTGGCGGCGTCGACCACAAGGGCGGCCATGATCTCGTCGGTGGCGAGCAGGCACTGAGGCGGCGGCTAGCTAGCTGGCCTTGGGATAGAGCACGGGAGAGAGGGAGAGGGAGGCGGAGCTCACGGGCGAGCACACGGAGGCCTCTCGGGGTTGGGAGGCGCAGAGGGAGGCACGTGGCTCCGGTGATCGCCGGTGACCACCGAGAAGGGAAGAGGGCGATGGCAGCGATGCGGCAGTCCCCGTGTCGATCTGTGGGCGGAGAAGACGAGGACGAGCCCGCGGCTGCTGGACTTCAAACGCAGCTCGAGGTGGCGGTGGCAGCGTCAGCGGCGGCAAGGCCAGCTGACAGCGTCAGGCGTGAAGGATCGGAGGGGACGAGCGAGAGGGAGGATTGGTGATCTAGGGTTCACGAGGTGCGGGGGTTTGTAGGTCAATCTGAGGCGCGGTGGATGGCGTGGCGTGGCCATCATGACCACGCAGTGGCTGCCGGCGTCCACCTCCCTCCGTGAACAGAGGAGGAAGGAGAGGGACAAGCTGGGCTGGGCGGCCTGGTTGGTCTAAGGCTAGCTGGGTGAGGCCTAGGAGAGGGGGGTTCTCTTTTATTTTTCTTATAAAGGCCTTTGTATTTTCTGTTTTTGTTTTATTTTACAACAACAGTTTTGCAATAATTCAAGCCACCAAATGACCTTGCATAAAAGTGGAGCTTGCCACAAAAACACTATGAAATATTCTGCGATGCCACAAAGCGTTTGTGCAATTTTGGAGTTCATTTGAATTTTTCATAAAGGGGATAGCATTAAAAAAAAAGCTTAAATGATGTGGTTATAATTGCCAAAGCTCGTCTTTGCACAAGAGGGATGTTGTGTTCCTTAACAAATAAATGTTATGGAATATTTGTCAAATGACGGACATTTTTCTAGCAAGTTTCGAGCAAACTCATTTTGCATTGTGACTTTGAATTGTCCTCAGAGAGGAATTTGAAATGAGATATTATCCCAACATGATTATCATTGAAGTCCTCCCAACTCTCCCAACTCCAAAAATTCTGCTTCTCAACCCAGCTTCTCACTCCGTGTAGCGATTCACATCCATTCGGCAGCGAAAACAGCTTTTGTGTCGTCACTTTGGGCCGGTAGCGGCTGCTCACATGGTCTAGCGCCATATTGGGCTGGGTGGAAATCGTCCCATGGGCCAAGCATGCAGCCCAAAAGAGAAGGATAGAGGTGTTTCTGTACGAGAAAGGAGCCACGAGCCAGTTTTCATGAGGAAAGAAGGGAGGAGAGAGACTAAACGAAACGTTATGTTCACTTGGCGGTGGCAAACCACGTAATTTCAGCCAACTCCACGTTTTGGAGGATTCCTGAAGCTGCGATTTCCTAACTTCTCCAACTCCACGCTTTTTTACACTAGGATCCATCCCAGCTTCTCAAAGCTAAGCTTCTGGAGCTAGAATCGTTCGGCAATGCTTCGCACATGGAGTTTGTGAAGCATGGAGTTGGAGGACTTCAGAACAGGCCCTACATTTCCCCATATGAGAGTCTGCCAAGGAAAAACAACTAGATTGTCGGATCCCACACATACCAAGCATTTCAAACATACACACAATATGCTCAATATGTGTAAATACAACATGGCATCACAACATAACTCTATGACTCAAGTATTTATTCAATAGGCTCCGAGGAGCGAGATATTACAAACATGGGTCTCATGACCCAACACTCAGAGCATACAAGTCAAAGCACAAGCGGAAGCTTAACATGTCCGAGTAGAGACATCTACAAATGAAAAAGGCTGAGAAGCCTGACTATCTACCAGATCCTGCCGAGGGCACAAGATCGTAGCTGAGGTAACAAGCTAAATGTCGAAGTCCACGCGGAACTATTAGCGAGACTAACGTCTCTCTGCAAAACATAAAATAAGCAAACGTGAGTACAAATGTACTCAGCAAGACCTACATAAGAACTAACTACATATGCATCATTATCAACAAAGGGGGTGGTGGAGTTTGACTGCAGCAAGCCAGCTTTGACTCGGTGGCTATCCTAAACTACGACTGCAAGTAACTCTTTTGAGGTGGCGCACACGAGTCCACATATTCACCAATCAATACACCACTATGGATCCGATCCCGTCTTCCTATGAGAACGCCATCCATAGCACTCACGCTTATCTTGCGCATTTTAGAGTATCCACTTTCACTTGTCTATGGTGTTATAGGCAACCAGAAGTCCTTTACCGCGGACACGGCTATTGAATAGATCATTTATAACCTGCTGGGGTGTACTTCTTCACACGCTCTCGCCACTTACCGCCATATACCGTCATGTATCTCGGCAACCTTCAAGCGGAAGCTTTGGCGAGGGTGTCGGCCACGACCTACCTAAACACTCAAGTCCCTAGTCAGGTTTATCGCCTATTCGGGTTCCATCCGTAGGGAGTCCGGCCGAGGTTTCCACTAACAGCCCCGAACGATGTGTGCAGGGTTCCCGAGACACCAAACGGGCGAATCGGTACACCGTGCCACGTGCCTACCGCAACACAGCCCACCCCTAAGGTCAGCGCTGCGTGCGGCCCCCAGCATGCTACAAACACCAGAAACTACTTTGCAACTCCCGGACAAAGGACAAGCGTGGTTAAGAAGCCGAGAGAGTCAATTAAGGATCCCAATGTGTGGTAGTAACTGTTTCATGGATCAGAAACACAGAACTCATTTCCTGAGGACGGCTGCAATGAGACAACCCACCATGTACTCCTACATGGCCTCTCACCGCTACCTTTACCAAATCGTGTTCACACACTTAGCTCTCAACAGTAGGACATGTTCACACACCTCCGATTCATCCCCGATGAATCGGACTGACTCAACTCTAAGCAGTAGCAGGCATGACAAACAAGCATGAATGAGTAGGCACAACAGGCTCAAACAACTCCTACTCATGCTAGTGGGTTTCATCTATTCTTGTGGAATGGCAGTCACGCAGAGGATAAAGGGTTCAGCTACCGCAGCAAGTAACAGATGAATCGTTGTTGTCCTAATGCAGTAAAAGAGAGCAGGAGCGAGAGAGTGGGATTGTATCGGAATGAACAAGGGGGTTTTGCCTGCTTGGCACTCCTGAATATATTATAGCTCTTCATCGGTGTCATCGAACTCATCGTCGGAACCACGTCTATCGAGAGGGGACAAACACCGGCAACTGAGAAAGAACACAATCAATGCAATGCCACAATATGATGCATGCTCATGACATGGCAATATGCTGTGATTTGAGCTAATGCATCTAGCTATGATTTAAATGAAGTTGGTTTGAATACATGATTCAAATTCCAACTCCATATACGATTATTTAAATGCCTTTATTTGTTTTGTCCAAAACAGAGGACAATCATTGTTCAAACATGCATGAAAATGGTACAGATGGATTCCTTGAATTTTTCTGATAATTTTTCATATATAACTTGTTTGATTTGGAGCTACGGTTGATTTTCTATGAATTTTAGAAGTTTTGGGCATTTTCTGGAATTTCTTGTAAAAGAATAAATCCAGAAAATACATATTAACGTCAACATGACATCACCGATGTCGCAGGTCAGCTAGGCGCCTCCAGGTCAAACGACCGGTGGGGTCCATGGTCGATGATGGGCTGGTTAGTGACACTACCAGGTGGGTCCGGTCAACGCCCACGTCAACAAAGTCAACATGACATGTGGGGCCAGTCAACATCCACGTCAGCACGGTCAAAACTGACGCGTGGGGCCACTGTGGTTATGAATTAATCTAAACAGAGATAAAACTGGGTTTGATTACAGCATGGGCCCGTGTGTCGATGAGCACAGGGTGGGTTAGTGGCGTCATTAGTCGCTAATCTTGGCCACGTCATTTCGCCGGCGTTTAGCCGCCGATGACCGAAACCGTGGCGGAGATCTTCGGAAATCGCCGTCAGGTGATGGTTCGACGCGCAGTTGGGCTTGCCAGACTCCTGGGAGTGCGTCGCATCCGGTGGTGCAAGTGGCTGGACGCGGGGAGGCCGGAAGCGACACCGGTGAGTAGGCGGGCGGCGGCCGGGCTGTGCTTGACGCGGGTGGCGCTACGGTGCATGGGAAGGGGAGGTGTTCGTGTCTACGGGCACGTGAGGCCATTCTGAGCTTGGTGGCATGCTCAGGTGGAAGCTCCAGTGGCTAAAGCCACGGCGGCGACATGGCCGGCGGATCCGAGCTCACGGCTCTGGCGGTGACAGCGTCTAGAGGACAGGCTAGAGGAGGAGAGCAAGGGGGAGTTGGAGAGGAGCTCACAGTGGAGCTAGCAGAGGCTACAGTGAGGTCGGAGAAGCGTTGTGGCCGGCGAATCAACGACGGCGGCCTTCGGTGCCCGTGGAAGAAGAAGGCGATGGAGCCGATGTTGCAGAGAGTCCGGGCTCGTGGGACTGGTTGTAGAGGTGCGCCGCAGCGAGGCGGAGCTCGTGAGCTAGCTAGCTGGGCGTGGGGATGTCGGTGTCCGCGGTGGTGCTCGTCGGCGTTCTCAGATGCAAACGGGGAGAGAACGAGGGAGAGAGACAGAGGAGGGGTATGGGCGCCGGAAGAGTCGAGAAGGAGCCAGTGGGTGCGTGGCGTCGTGCCTGGGTCGCCTGTGGTGTCGGCGGAGCAGGAGGTGGCGTGGCAGTGGGCGGCCACGCGCCTCCGTCCTTCTGGCGAGGGAGGAAGACGACAGGGAGGAGGCGGTCGTGGGCTGGGCCGGCCAGCTGCGGTGCTGGGCCGGTTGGTGGCGCCAGGTAAGTTAGGTAGGCCTCTGCTCCTTTTTAATTTTTCTTCTGTTTTGTTTAATTTACTTCCTTTTTCCACTGTTTCTAAATAAAACAAATTCAAAAACAGTGACAAAATTCCCCTGAGCATTTTATTTAGCACAATGGGATTAAACCAAAGAACATAAAATTGTTTCAGTTATTTGAACATATATTCAATATATATTTGAATATAAGTTCAAATTCAAAAATAGTATTGATTTAAATTCAAAGTCCCAAAATAATTCCTTAAAAATGTTCCTAAATTTTGGTTTGATATATAGCTCTTGCCAAAATTCTCAAACATTGCCAAAGGACATCTTGGAACAAAGAATGAGATTTCTACGGTTCTTTGCCCTTCTTTTAATTAAGTTTTTGAGGCTTTCAAAATTCCTCAATTCAAGTTTTCAGAAATTTAGACATGATGCATGGGTGCAAAGCCACTATTTACAAACATTATTATAGGGCCGTGACACCATCTCAGTAGTGGCCGTGAGCGTATCTGGGGTTGGCTCGGTGGGCACCTCCATCTTCTTGGAGCTCTCTGTCTCGTGGGGATCAGCCTCACGCGTCTGCTCCAATATCGACAGATCTTTGCCTGGTTCTCCTTGGTCCATCATGAAACTGACGGATACTAGGAGACCACTAAAAGGAAAACACAATCGCAATGACAATGAAACAAAAAAGAGAGTGAGGATCGGTTACTGCTTTGCAAAAGTTCTTTTTTTTTCTCTGAATGAAAATATACCAACATCACGGATCCGCTTACCTTCCCTTTGTTCGGAGAGAAGAACAGTGGCAGATGCTAGTGTTGCCTTTCTTGAAGACAGTGAGGGAGAAGGGGATTCAGCGAAGAGTGAAATGATGGTTGCTTCATCCTTCAAACTTAGACTGTGGGGAGGTGGGGTTTTGTGATACGACGGCTCGTTCTTGCTGGCTTCGACCGGGTGACTCTCACTTTGCATCGATGACCCACAAGTATAGGGGATCTATCGTAGTCCTTTCGACCGGGGTGACTCGTATGTAGTTCCATGATCCCATATCATCACATAGCCTACACCAGGTCAATGCATCTCCCTTCAAAGATAAAGGGAAGACCTTCTTCTTGATAACATCATCGGGCATACCTGCAAGCTTAAATAACCCACAAACTTCATCCACATAGATTAAGTGTAAATCGGGATGCAATGTTTCATCTCACGCAAAAGGATTAGCTAGCAGTTTCTCTATCATGCAGAAGGAATTTCAAAGCAAACATTTTGATGAGGTTCAGTAGGTTGAGGAGCAACTCTTTGCTCTACTAGTCGGGGTGAAGATACCCCGAACAAGCCCCTCAGAGGATTACTTTCCATAGTAACAAATGACAGTAAATTTCAGCACACCATATAAAATTTTCCTTACCAAATTCCACCTACCAAAGGCGCTTCACTCCCCGGCAACGGTGCCAGAAAAGAGTCTTGATGACCCACAAGTATAGGGGATCTGTCATAGACCTTTCGATAAGTAAGAGTGTCGAACCCAACGAGGAGCAGAAGGAAATGATAAGCGGTTTTCAGCAAGGTATTCTCTGCAAGTACTGAAATAAGTGGTAACAGATAGTTTTGTGACAAGATAAATTGTAATGAGCAACAAGTAACAAGAGTAAATAAAGTGCAGCAAGGTGGCCCAATCCTTTTTGTTGCAAAGGAGAAGCCTGGACAAACTCTTATAATAGGAAAAGCGCTCCCGAGGACACATGGGAATATCGTCAAGCCAGTTTTCATCACGTTCATATGATTCGCGTTCGGTACTTTGATAATTTGATATGTGGGTGGACTGGTGCTTGGGTGTTGTTCTTACTTGAAAAAGCATCCCACTTATGATTAACCTCTATTGCAAGCATCCGCAACTACAACAAAAGTATTAAGGTAAACCTAACCATAGCATGAAACATATGGATCCAAATCAGCCCCTTACGAAGCAACGCATAAACTAGGGTTTAAGCTTCTGTCACTCTAGCAACCCATCATCTACTTATTACTTCCCAATGCCTTCCTCTAGGCCCAAATAATGGTGAAGTTTTATGTAGTCGACGTTCACATAACACCACTAGAGGCTAGACAACATACATCTCATCAAAATATCGAACAAATACCAAATTCACATGACTACTAATAGCAAGACTTCTCCCTTGTCCTCGGGAACAAACGTAACTACTCACAAAGCATATTCATGTTCATAATCAGAGGGGTAATAATATGCATAAAGGATCTGAACATATGATCTTCCACCAAATAAACCAACTAGCATCAACTACAAGGAGTAATCAACACTACTAGCAACCTACTAGCACCAATCCCGGACTTGGAGACAAGAATTGGATACAAGAGATGAACTAGGCTTTGGAGATGAGATGGTGCTGGTGAAGATGTTGATGGAGATTGCCCTCTCTCAATGAGAGGAGCTTTGGTGATGATGATGACGATGATTTCCCCCTCCCGGAGGGAAGTGTCACCGGCAGTTCAGCTCTGCCGGAGCCCTAGATTGGTTCCGCCAAAGTTCTGCCTCGTGGCGGCGGAGTCTCGTCCCGAAAGGTTGCTTAATGTTTTTTTCTCATCGAAAGACTTCATATAGGAGAAGATGGGCGTCGGAGAGCCACCGGGGGCCCACGAGGTAGAGGCGCGCCCCACCCTCGTGGCAGTGTGGGCCCCTGGCCTTCATCTTTGGCGACGATTTTTCTTTATTTATTTTAAGATATTCCGTGGAGTTTCAGGACTTTTGGAGTTGCACAGAATAGGTCTCCAATATTTGCTCCTTTTCCAGCCCAGAATTCCAGCTCCCGACATTCTCCCTCTTCATGTAAACCTTGTAAAATAAGAGAGGACAGCCATAAGTATTGTAACATAATGTGAAATAACAGCCCATAATGCGATAAATATCGATATAGAAGCATGATGCAAATTGGACGTATCAACTCCCCCAAGCTTAGACCTTGCTTGTCCTCAAGCGAAAAGCCGATAACAATAAATATGTCCTCATGTTTAGAGGTAGAGGTGTCGATAAAAATAAAATACGAACATGAAGGCATCATGATTGTTCTCATAGTAGCAACATATATAGATTTTGTCATATGATTACTTATGTTCAAGTGATGATCTTTTCACAATGCAAAAGTATGAATCAGAAACCTTATTGGGCACCAACAAATTATAACCTCAGTCATTGAAGCAATTGCAATTTATCATAACATCGGAAAGAGTCTATGTCAGAGCTTAAAAGCAAGTCCACATACTCAACTATCATTTAGTCCTTCATAATTGCTAACACTCATGCAATACTTGTGGTTACGGAGTTTTAATGGGACACGAGAGAAAGATAGGGCTTATAGTTTTGCCCACAACTTTTACCTCAAGGGTAATGTCAACAATAATAATTCATGCTCCCTACATCCAATATATATATATATATATATATATATATATATATATATATATATATATATATATATATATATATATATATATATATATATATATCATGTTCTTTCCAACATCTTGAGCTTGCCAAAGGATAAAATGAAAAAGGAAAGGTGAAGATCACCGTGACTCTTGCATAAGGTAGAGGATAATAATAAAAGATAGGCCCTTCGCAGAGGGAAGCAGAGGTTGCCATGCGCTTTTATGGTTGGATGCACAAGATCTCAATGCGAAAGAACGCCACTTTATATTGCCCTTGTGATATGAACCTTTATTATGCGATCGTCGCTTTTATTTCTTCCATATCACAAGATCATATAAAGCTTATTTCCCCACACCAATCAATCATACATATTTGGAGCAATTTTTATTGCTTTGCACCGATGACAACTTACTTGAAGGAGCTTACTCAATCCATAGGTAGATATGGTGGACTCTCATGGCTAAACTGGTTTAAGGGTATTTGGAAGCACAAGTAGTATCTCTACTTGGTGCTAAGAATTTGGCTAGCATGAGGGGGAAAGGCAAGCTCAACATGTTAGAGGATCCATGACAACATACTTTATCTCAGATATAAGAAAACATAACTCATCACGTTGTCTTCCTTGTCCAACATCAACTCTTTAGCATGTTATATTTTAATGAGTGCTCCCAATCATAAAAGATGTCAATGATAATATATATATGTGAAACCTCTCTTTCCTTATTACTTCCTATTAATTGCAACAATGACCAAAGCTATATTTGCCAACTCCCAACAAATTTTAATCATCATACTCTTTCTATGTGAAGTCATTACTCTCAATAAGATCAATATGAACTCTTTGTTTCTTTTTATTCTATTTCTTCTTTCTATTCACCCAAGATCATGGCAAAATAATCAAGCCCTTGACTCAACACTAAACTTTATTATATATATAGCTCACGGACTCGATTACATAGAGAGATCATAAAGCAAAACTCAAAACTAGATCATGCCATAAACTTTATTCTACTAGATCAAGATACTACTAATAGGATCGAACTAATAAAAACGGTAAAGATAGGAGTTGTGATGGTGATACGATACTGGGGCACCTCCCCCAAGCTTGGAAGTTGCCAAGGGGAGTGCCCATACCCATGTGATTATGTCTCCTTCTTTGTCTGTGAAGGTGGAGATGATGGATAGTCGCACATCGAGCGTAAGAGGTCCTCCAACTTGCGGATAATGCCCTTGAGTGCAACAACATGCTCCTTCAACAAAATATTTTCACTTGTGAGGTACTTGTTTTGAATACGAGCTAACTCAATCATCTTGAAAGCTTCGATTTCAGTTGGGGTGAGAAAGTTGTGATCAAGTTGGAGAGTGTCTTCTGTTGTCGGAGCTTGGTCCTCCGTGTCCTTCTTGATCCTTTCATCCTTGTTGATCTCCATGGGTTCTTCCCTGTTCAGCTCTATCTTCATCAGCCAAGCATCTTTGTCACCATTGTCGGAGGAGGGGGACGACATGATGCCTGGCCTTGACAACTCTGACAGAAAACAGCTCGAAACAAAAACAAAGGATAATTGCGTGATACGAGAGTCAAAACCTTTGGGAGAATATATAATGAATTTTTACCGACCAAAATACGTATCGTGCAAGAAAACGGAGTCCGAAGGGCACACGAGGTGCTCACGAGGTAGGGGGGCGCGCCCAGGGGGTAGGGCACGCCCACCACCCTCATGGGGCCCTCGTGTCCTTCCCGGACTTCCACTTATTTTTTCTATTTTTCTAAATATTCCAAAACGGAGAAATATTGCCTTAAAAATTGTTTTGGAGTCGGTTTACTTACCGTACCACATACCTATTCTTTTGAGTCCAAACGGTGCGGAAAGTGTCCCTTATGTATTCCTCGGGGTTATGGTTTCAATAATATTGGTTTCAACATTTATGGGATTACGAGATATAATGTTTGATCCTTTGACCGTTTACCACCTTGGATTTGTGCCCTCGAAGTTGTTGATTTTATGGCACGGAACGATAGACCTCCTCGATAACGTAGGTACCTTCCCATTTAGAGAAGTTTTCCTGCAAAAATCTTAAACGAGAGTTGTATAGCAATACATAATCACCTCATTAAACTCACGCTTTTGTATCCTTTTGTCATGCCATCTTTTAACTTTTCTTTAAACAACTTGACATTTTCATAAGCTTGGGTTCTCCATTCATCAAGTGAGCTAATATCAAATAACCTCTCCTCACCGGCAAGTTTGAAATCATAGCTGAGCTCTTTAATAGCCGAATATGCCTTATGTTCTAGTTTGAGAGGTAAGTGACATGCTTTTCCATAAACCATTTTATACGGAGACATACCCATAGGATTCTTATATGCAGTTCTATAGGCCCATAATGCATCATCAAGTTTCTTGGACCAATTCTTTCTAGACCTATTAACAGTCTTTTGCAAAATTAATTTGAGATCTTTATTACTCAATTCTACTTGACCACTAGACTGTGGGTGATATGGAGATGCAATTCTATGATTAACATCATATTTAGCAAGAATTTTACGGAAAACACCATGAATAAAGTGTGAACCACCATCAGTCATTAAATATCTAGGGACTCCAAACCTCGGAAAAATAACTTCCTTAAGCATTTTAGTAGAGGTGTTGTGATCAGCACTACTAGTTGGAATAGCTTCTACCCACTTAGTAACATAATCAACAACAAATAAAATATGTGTATATCCATTAGAGGCAGGAAAAGGTCCCATATAATCAAAGCCCCAAACATCAAATGGTTCAATAACAAGTGAATAATTCATAGGCATTTCTTGATGTCTACTGATATTACCAATTCTTTGACATTCATCACAAGACAAAACAAACTTACGTGCATCTTTGAAGAGAGTGGGCCAATAAAACCCGGATTGCAATACCTTATGTGCAGTTCTATCTCCAGCGTGGTGCCCTCCATAAGCTTCGGAGTGACACTTGCGTAGGATCTATTCCTATTCATGCTCAGGTACACAACGTCTAATAACACCATCTACTCCTTCTTTATAAAGATGTGGGTCATCCCAAAAGTAATGTCTCAAATCATAGAAGAACTTTTTCTTTTGTTGGTATGTGAAGCTAGGTGGTATAAATTTACCGACAATATAATTAGCATAATCAGCATACCATGGAGTGCTACGAGAAGTGCTTATGACATTTAATTGTTCATCAGGAAAGCTATCATCAATAGGTAGTGGGTCATCAAGAACATTCTCTAACCTAGATAAGTTATGCTGCAGCGGGTTCTCAGCTCCTTTTCTATCAACAATATGCAAATCAAATTCTTGCAGCAAGAGAACCCATCTAATAAGTCTAGGTTTAGCATCTTTCTTTTCCATAAGATATTTAATAGCAGCATGATCAGTGTGAATAGTTACTTTAGAATCAACAATATAAGGTCTGAATTTATCACAAGCAAACACAAGCGCTAAAAGTTCCTTTTCGGTAGTAGCATAGTTTCTTTGAGCATTGTCTAGAGTCTTACTAGCATAATGGATAACATTTAATTTCTTATCAACTCTTTGCCCTAGAACAGCACCTACAGCATAATCACTAGCATCACACATAATTTCAAAGGGTAAATTCCAATCAGGTGGCTGAACAACATGTGCAGAGACTAATGCTTTCTTAAGTATTTCAAATGTTCTACACAATCATCATCAAAAATAAATGGTACATCTTTTTGTAATAAATTAGTCAGAGGCCAAGAAATTTTTGAGAAGTCCTTAATGAACCACCTATAAAATCCGGCGTGACCAAGGAAACTTCTTATAACTTTGATATCCTTGGGACATGGCATCTTTTCAATAGCATCAACCTTGGCTTTATCAACTTCAGTACCTCTTTCAGAAACTTTGTGCCCCAAGACAATACCTTCATTAACCATAAAGTGGCACTTTTCCTAATTCAAGACAAGATTAGTTTCTTCACATCTCTGCAAAACTCGATCAAGATTGGTCAAGCAATCATCAAAAGAGGAACCATAGACGGAAAAATCGTCCATGAAGACCTCGCAATTTTTTTCACAAAATCAGAGAATATAGCCATCATGCATCTTTGAAAGGTAGCAGGTGCATTACATAAACCAAAAGGCATCGTCTATAAGCAAAAGTACCAAAAGGGCATGTAAAAGTAGTCTTTGATTGATCTTTAGGTGACCACGGTATTTGAGAGAAACCAGAATAACCATCTAGAAAGCAATAATGTGTATGTTTGCATAATCTTTCTAGCATTTTTTCAATAAAAGGTAAGGGGTAATGATCTTTCTTAGTAGCTTTATTTAATTTGCGGAAATCAATTAGCATCCTATAACCTATGATAATTCTTTGCGGAATCAATTCATCTTTATCATTAGGGACAACAGTAATACCTCCCTTCTTAGGGACACAATGGACATGACTTACCCACGACTATCAACAACGGGATAAATTATACCTGCCTTGAAGCTTGAGTATTTCTTTTCTTACCACGTCTTTCATTTTAGGA
>JAHIAM010005109.1:0-94797 GCA_021605205.1 Aegilops longissima
GGTAGGGGAAGGCTAGGGTTGTCTGCGATTTGGAGCAGGGGTGCTTAAATAGGCATAGAGGGAGCTAGGAGAGTCCAAATGAGGTGTAGTTTTCGCCCACACGATCGTGATCGAACGACGGAGAGCATGGAAGTGACTTAGATGGGTTATTGGACTATTTTGAAAGGGTGTTGGGCTGCAACTTAAAAGAGGCCTTTGCGAGAGTCGGTTAACCGTTGGAGTACCAAGCGAGCTCAAATGACCGAAACTTGACCGGTGGTCTACCGGTGGTATACCAAAGCCACTTGACAAACCTCGGTCCATTCCAAGAAAGTTTAGTACCGCTCACGGAAAAACATAAAAGGGGGCCGGGGACATAGGAGTGCGGATTGCAAAAGCGGACAACGGAAAAATGCTCGGAATCATGAGGCGAACACGTATGCAAATCGATGCACATGATGACATGATATGAAATGCATGACATGGACAAAATGCAAAATGAAGAAAAACCCAACCACGGAGGAATATCATATCACAATGCGAAAATGGCAAGAGTTGGAGTTACAAATATGGAAAGTTACATCCGGGTGTTACAACACTCCACCACTACAAGAGGATCTCGTCCGAGATCTAGGACTGAAAGAACTCCGGATATTCGAACGGAGGTGATCCTCGCGCTCCCGGTGGCTTCTCGGTCGGAATGGTGTGACCACTTCACTTTCGAGAATTTGATTGACTTGTTGCGAGTCTTGCGCTCGGCTTCTTCAAGAATAGCAACGGGTGCTCATGATAAGAGATCTTCTTGAAGGTCAATTTCTTGAAGTTGATAGTGCGTTCAGAGTCTTGAAGCACTTGCGAAAGTGTGACACGTGAAACACATCATGCACGTTCGCGAAGTTGGACGGAAGCTTGAGTTGATAGGCGAGATCGCCTCTTTTGCCAATGATCTTGAAAGGACCCACGTATCTAGGGGCAAGCTTCCCTTTGATACCGGGCGGCGAGTGCCTTTCATTGGAGAGGCGGAGGTAGACATGGTCTCCGATTTCAAAAGCCACAACACGGTGCTTGTCATCATAATAGCTCTTTCCGCGCGATTATGCGGCTTTGAGATTCTCACGAATGACTTTGCACATTTCTTGACCGTGATCAAGTCATTGCCAAGAAGTTGGCGTTCACCTGTCTCGGACCAATTGAGAGGAGTCGGCACTTTCGACATAGAGAATTTCGAATGGGGCCTTGCCGAACTCGCTTGGAAGCTGTTGTTGTAGGAGAACTTCGGCATATGGAAGACAATCTTACCATTTCATACCGAAGGAAATGACACAAGCCCCGAGCATATCTTCAAGGATTTGATTGACTCGCTCGACTTGGCCACTTGTTTGAGGATGGAAAGCTGTCTTTGAAAGCGAATGTTGGTGCCCATGGCCTTGAAAAGAATCCCAAAACTTGGAGGTAAAGATGCTGCCACAGTGCGAAGAGATCACTTGTGGAATGCCGTGCAAGGAGACAATCTGGATGTGTATAGCTCTGCCAACTGAGCTGCTGTGATGGATTCTTTGATAGGAAGAAAATGAGCCACTTTAGTAAGCTTGTCAATGACAACGAAGATAACATCATTTCCACGCTTGGACTTAGGAAATCCAGTCCACGAAGTCCATTTCGATATGATCAAACTTCCATTCGGAATAGCAAGAGGTTGGAGGAGACCAGCTGGTCGTTGGTGTTACCTTTCACTCTTCTGCAGACATCACACTCATTCACGAATTGAGCAATTTCTCGCTTCATTCGAGTCCACCAATATGACTGCTTGAGGTCATGGTACATCTTCGTACTTCGGGATGAATGGATAGAAGCGAATTGTTAGCCTCGTTCATAATGACTTTCGTAGATCACCCTTTGGAACCACAATCCGGTCCTCGAAGAAAAGAGTATCTTTGTCATCAATGTGGAAGCACTTGTACTTGGAAATGCCCTTGTCGATACCACGTTTCACCTTTTTCACCATGGTATCCAGAAGTTGAGCCTCACGAATCTGATCTTCCAAAGTAGGAGAGACTATGAGATTGGCAAGAAAGCCTTGAGGAACAACTTGAAGATTCAGCTTGCTGAAAGCTTCACAGAGATCCGGTTGGAAGGGCTTGAGGATTAAGCTGTTGCAGTAAGCCTTCCTGCTCAAAGCATCTACAATGACATTGGCCTTGCCCGGAGTATATTCAATACTTGGGTTGTACTCTTGAATCATTTCGACCCATCGAGTCCATGCGAGGTTGAGGTTGGGTTGAGTGAAGATATACTTGAGGCTCTTGTGATCGGTGAATATGTCCACTTTCCTTCCCAACAAGAGATGTCTCCATGTTATCAATGCATGGACAACTGCCGCCAACTCAAGATCGTGAGTGGGGTAGTTCTTTTCGTTGAGCTTCGGTGGCGAGAGGTATAAGCCACAACTCTCTTCTCTTGCATTAACACAGCACCAAGACCTTGAAGAAGCATCATCAGAAAACTTGAATGGCTTGGATTCATCGGGAGGAGTCAAGGCAGGGAGCTGTGACGAGTTTCTCTTTGAGAGTATTGAAAGCAACGTCACACTCAGGAGACCAGACATACTTCACATGTTTCTGGAGGAGGTTGGAAAGAGGCTTTGCAATCTTGGAGTAGTTCTCAACGAATCTTCGGCAATAGCTTGCAAGACCAAGAAAACTGTGGAGCTGCTTGACATTACGAGGAGGTTCCCAATTCTGGCTGCGGACACCTTCTCGGGATTAACAGCGATGCCCTTGCGGAGATGATATGACCAAGATAAAGCACTTCATCAAGCCAAAATTCACATTTGGAGAACTTCGCATAGAATTGATACTCTCGAGCTTGTCTAGTACCAATCGCAAATGTTTGGCATGATCCATCTTATTCTTGGAAGACCAAAATATCATCAAGATATACCAAGGCGAATTCATTGGTGTAGGGGTTGAAGATGAAGTTCATCATCCGAGAGAATGTTGCGAGGAGCATTGGCGAGGCGAAAGACATGACAGTATATTCATAAGAACCAAAGCTTGTTACGAATCTGTCTTGGGAATATCTTGTTCACGAATGTGAATCGATGATAACCCATACGAAGGTCAAGCTTGGAGAACACTTTAGCACCTTTGAGTTGCTCGAAAAGCTCATTGATGTTGGGAAGTGGATACTTGTTCTTGATAGTCTTCTTATTCAATGGGCGTGTAATCGCGCAAAGTCGGTCCGTGCCATCCTTCTTCTGGACAAAAGAACACCACAACCCCAAGGAAATGAACTCGGTGCGATCAAACCAGACGCTCTTGTTCATCGAGCTGCTTCTTCAATTCGTTCAGCTCATCAGGTCCAAGCTTGTATGGGCGCTTGCAAGCGGGTTGATGCGGGCTCAAGATCGATACTTGAACTCAACTAGCCGATGAGGAGGCATATCCGGAAGCTCTTACGGAAAGACATCTTGGTACTCACAGACGATGGAATCGAGAGATAGCATCCAATTCGCCCTTCTCATTGAGAGAAAACAACGAATGGTTTCATCACGGCGGCATAGATGATCTCATCATTAGAAGAGTGAGTCAATTGAATTTCCCTGGCAGCACAATCAAGCTGACCTTTGTGCTGATAAAGCCAGTCCATTCCGAGAATAAGATCAATATCCGAGTCACCAAGGACAATTGGTTTAGCCAGAAATCTGTAATCGCCCATCTTGATACCGACATTCGGAACCAACAAACTAGAACTCATGTGCTTGCCCGGGGAAACAATTGCTAGAGGTTTATCCAAAAATTCCGAAGTGAAATCATGCTTGGCAAAAAACGGTCTTGACATGAAACAATGTGATGCACCAGTATCAAATAAGACTTTTGCAGGAATATCATTAACTGAGAGATTACCCATTATCACATCAGTAGATTCCTCCGCTTGAGCTGCATTCATCATATTCACCTTGGCATGCTTTGGATTATGCTTGACCTTTGCATTCTGGAAGATTTCACGGAGGAGGAGGCGGAAGGCGCCTTTGGTTGAAGCACTTGTTAGCATAGTGACCTTCTCACGACACTTGTTGCAAGTCACCTCGAGGCGGACGGTGGTAAGGAGCACTTGACCTTGGAGCTTGAGAATTAGACTTGTTACGATAGCTGGGTTGGGCGGGTGGGAAGATCCACGCCACCTGAGTTCTTCTGGCGATAAGGGTGACGGAACGGAGGAGGAGGAAGGTAGAACTTCTGCTGCTTAGCTGCCACTTGAGAGGAAGAAGAAGACTGAATCGCATCCTGATTCTCTTCTTAGAAGCCTCACATTTGAGCTGGGCAGCTTCTTGCCATGTTGTAGAATTCATCATACTTTTACGGCTCAAAAGCACAAGAGCTAATTGCAGATCTTCTCGAGACCACCTCTGAATTGATAGATCATACTTTTCTCATCGTGGACGTCTTGCTTAGCAAAGCGAGCGAATTTCTGGAACTGGATATTGTATTGATACACAGACATGTTGCCTTGCTTGAGATTGCGGAACTCCTCACGCTTGCTCTCAACAACACTTTCCGGAATGTGGTGAGCTCTGAAATCTCGGCGGAACTCATCCCATGTAATGACACGACCTCCTCTGGAATCTTTGTATTCTTGGTACCACTCAGCAGTTTGGTCCTTGAGTTGAAACGATGCAAACTTGACAAAGTCCTTAGGTCTGACATTGCTACATTCAAAATGCTTGCAGATGTCCACAAGCCAATCGTCGGCGTCTGTGGCCTCGACACGTAAACCGAAAGACTTGGCTGATTAGCGAGGAACCGGCGAGAGTAGCAAAGTGCGGCTGGTTGTTGCCTTGACCTTGATTTCCTTGACTGCCTTGCCCTTGAGTGCGCTCTTGCAGCAGCTGCAAAATCATCGAGCATTGGCATTGGTGGCTGCCATGATAGCTTGCCGAGCCTCCGGAGGCGGAGGTGGAGGTGGAGGTTCGTGATTCCCATCATTTCGTTCCGATTACGACGCGTTGGCGGAGCCATCTGAAGAGGGTGACATCCGTTAGCACTTGATAGACAAATAGTCAAGTTGAATCAGCGGATAGAAATTGCAACATATAGTCTTCACAAAAACATTGAACAAGGATGAGCGAATGAATTCCAAAGTTAACATCACACGTCCATACGGTGAGAAGCCACTTGATTAAGGTTGATGAAAAAATTAACAAGGTAAGATGGAACAAATAAGTGGTAAGGATTACCCAATCACGAACCAAATATCTGCGGGAAGAAATGCTAGGAGCTACATGAATCCCACCTATAAACTCCGAAACTTTACGGTTATGCAACTGGTGTTGGGGATACGAGGGACACAAAATATATCACCCAAACTAACAATACCTAGATCCATTGTATCCATCCGTCAACACATAACCAAGAAACCTTGAAATCGTGTACCTCGACCTTGAAAAACATCCGTTATACAAGTCAAGGCAATACTCGAGCTCGCCCGATCTTTGGGTTATCGGGTTATCTCACCAACAAGCGCACAAAAGAGATTTCGATGTCGGTAAAACTCAGGTATTCGAAGCTGCAGCGATAAAATTGTGGCGACAACACCTCGGAGCTCAACTCCCGGGACACCGCCACAACCCTAAATGTCGGGAGGCACCAAGAACAATGTTCTCGTCACAAAACCATCGAACGATTCCAAGATACCAGCGTGATCCTAAATTTTTTTTTAGTGAAATTTGAGGAGAGGAGAGTCAAAACTTCTACGTCAGGAGACCTCACCAGAGCGACGAAGGGACTGGGGAGTAAGAAGAATCCTACTCTCCGATATATATAATCCTAAGACTCAAAACATTTTCCGTTCTAGACTCAACAATGCCAGCAAACAATCAAGTAGGGGGCTCCTAAGTCGGGGAAGGCTCTGATTACCAACATAGCGCCCTCGATGCGGCTATATCTCCCACGTGTCGAAGCACGACTTAGAGGCATAACCGCATTGAAAGCAATGTCGCAAGTGAGGTAATCTTCACACAACCATGTAATACATAAGGAAAGAGATACATAGTTGGCTTCGATTCGCCACTTCACACAATACATAAATAAACACCCATCATTTAGATTACACTCAAGGTCCGACTACGGAACCAAAATAAAAGAAGATACCCCAAATGCTACACAGATCCCCGATCGTCCCAACTGGCTCCCTCTGATCATCGAGGAAAAGACACATAGTAACGACCACGTTCCTCGCCGAACTCCCACTTGAGCTCGGTTGCGTCACTTGCACCGCATCGTCGGCACCGCAACTGTTTTGGTAGAATCTGTGAGTCACGGGGACTCGAGCAATCTCACACCGCGAGATCAAGACTATTTAAGCTTATAGGAAGGACGAGTTGTAAGGTGGAGCTGCGCAGCGACTAGCATATATGGTGGCTACATTCGCAAAAGAGAGCGAGAAGAGAAGCAAAGCACGGTCGTGAAACTAGTAGCGATCAAGAATTGATCTGAACTACTTCGTCGGACATAACTCCAACACCGTGTTCACTTCCGGACTCGCCGAGAAGAGACCATCACGGTTACACACGTGGTTGATGTGTATTTTAATTGAGGTCAACCGGGTTTTCTACAACGGACATTAACAAATTCCCATCTGCCTCATAACCGCGGGCACGGCTTTGAAAGATAATACCTGCGGGGTGTCCCAACAGCCCATTATAAGCTCTCACGATCAGCGAAGGATATTCCTTCTACCGGGAAGACCTGATCAATCTCGGAATCCCGGACTACAAGACATTTCGACAGCAATAAAACAAGACCAAGTATGCCGCTGGAAAGATGAGATGATTTCGGTTGAAATCGATATAAAGATCACCGGAATCGGATGCACGGTTTGCAAATGACAAGCAAAACAAGAATGGCACAAATCTGCCATTAACAGCATGATACCACTTAGCAAGCAACAAGAAATTAAGCTAATGCACCCAAACGTACCAACAAAGCATATGGAAGTGATCTACGGCTAGATCACAACATAACAGGTCCAAACACTCATGGCAAAAGTGCAAAACATATCAGCTTCACAGACTTAGTGAAATTACTGAACATGGCAAAAACAGCATCAGGTAGCAATGTTCAGAGCAAGAAAACAACATGCTACAGGAACTTATAATAGCAAAACAAGGCATGGCATGAATCTACTCAAAGCATAGAATAAAAGTCCCTTACTGACCATAAGCCAAAAAGGATCAGAAAATACAATAACACCCATGTCAAAATAGCAAGTTTCGTTAACAGATTCAGCAACATGGCATGGCAAAAACAGATAACAGGTAGGCATGTTTAAGAGCTCAAAGCACTCACTACAGAGCCTTACATGATAAACTAAGCTTACATACATCAAGAAGACATGGCATAGAAGACATACATGGCAAGAACAATATCATAGCGTACACGGATCAACCACAACAACCTTGGCAAAATTGAATAACATGTAAACAATCTGCCAGGAAACATTTTATAGCAAAAGTACAGCTCGATTGACTCAAGCTATGGCACTCCATAATTGCAAAAAAAGGCATGGATGGATAGATCATAACCATATGTTCAAAACATCCTTACTGAAGTATCTCAAAATATGCATGGATCTCTCGGTAGCATCAAGTTAACATGGCATCAAAATATCAAGCCAAAGCAGAGTGAAAGCAAGCAACATCGGAAGCCTACTTTGCATGCTTGTGCTAGTAACCACATAGATCACAAAAATACATGGCATACACCCCTGGAAATATGGCATGGCATATTACAAAACACATGTAGGACTCAAATTCATAGGGTGCACACATCAATCATAGCGAAAATAACAAAAGTGCAAGTTCTGTTAAGAAACAGAAACTAACATCACATAGCCTTCTTCCAACAGAATTTCGGGCATTAATATGAGCTCAAATGAAAATGATGCAATGAGATGAAATGATCTACTCTTCGAGGCGAACATTTTGACATATTACACGCACGAAACGGACCTACAGGTGCAGAGTTATGATGCGTTGAAAATGCCACAAATTAATTAACGAGATAAAAACTTAGACGAAATTAAGGGGAAGAAGTCAACCGATCGGATCTCGAGATCCGCCGGCCGGCGGCGGCGGCGCTGGCTCCTCTCGGAACTTGGGCGGGAGGAGAGGGAGAGGCCGGGCGGCCGACGGAGGAGGAGGCGAGGCGGCGCGGCGGGGCCGGGCGTGAGCGGCGCGGTGGTGTGGCCGGGCCAGCGATGCGGGAGATCCAGGCGGCCGGAGGCTGGCGCAGTGGGCGGCAGCGCGGGCAGCGAGGCGGCGCGAGGGGCAGCATGGGCATGGCGCGTGGCCGGGAGGGGGAGGGCCAGGCCCCATGAACTGTGGCTGGCGGCGAAGCTGGGGACAGGCGTGCCATGTGGCACGCCCAGTTGGCGAGGCGGCAAGCGTGGACACGTCCTTGTGTGGAAATTTTGTCCGGCGCGAGGTAGGGAAGGCTAGGGTTGTCTGCGATTTGGAAAGGGGTGCTTAAATAGGCATAGAGGGAGCTAGGAGAGTCCAAATGAGGTGTAGTTTTACGCCCACGATCGTGATCGAGCGACGGAGAGCATGGAAGTGACTTAGATGGGTTATTGGACTATTTTGAAAGGGTGTTGGGCTGCAACTTAAAAGAGGCCTTTGCGAGAGTGCGGTTAACCGTTGGAGTACCAAACGAGCTCCAAATGACCAAAACTTGACGGTGGTCTACGGTGGTATACCAAAGCCACTTGACAGACCTCGGTCCATTCCGAGAAAGTTTAGTACCCGCTCACGGAAAAAGCGTAAAAAGGCGGCCGGGGACATAGGAGTCTTGGATTGCAAAACGGACAACGGGAAAAATGCTCGGAATCATGAGACGAACACGTATGCAAATGCGATGCACATGATGACATGATATGAAATGCATGACATGGACAAAATGCAAAAATGAAGAAAAACCCAACCACGGAGGGAATATCATATCACAATGCCGAAAATGGCAAGAGTTGGAGTTACAAATATGGAAAGTTACATCCGGGGTGTTACAGTGGTGTCTCCTAGATTGTCTAGGTGTTACTTGGGAGCCTCCGTCAAGATTGTGGAGTTGAACCAAGGAGTTTGTAAGGGCAAGGAGATCGCCTACTTCGCGAAGATCTACCCTAGTGAGGCAAGGTCTTCGTGGGCGACGGCCATGGTGTGATAGACAAGGTTGCTTCTTCGTGGACCCTTCGTGGGTGGAGCCCTCCGTGGACTCGCGCAACTGTTACCCTTCGTGGGTTGAAGTCTCCATCAACGTGGATGTACGATAGCACCACCTATCGGAACCACGGATAAAAAATCTCCGTATCAACATTGCGTTTCCTCCCTCAAACTCCTCCCTTTACCTTCATATGCAATTGTTTTACATTCCGCTGCTATACTCTTAGAAATGCATGTGTAGGTTGATTGCTTGACTTATACTAAGTTACTAAAATCTGCCAAGAACTAAAATTGGGAAAAGGCTAGATTTTTATTTGGTCAAGTAGTTTAATCACCCCCCTCTAGACATACTTTCGATCCTACAATTCCATTAATTTGGAATTTATCACAACACACGTGCATGCTAAATCATCGGCCTTTCCTTCTTTAAGTTTTGACTCTCTAACCTTGCCTACAATTCCTTTTCCATCTATCAAGGCGCTTCCTAAATTCTCAACATTTTGGACACTCCTAAAACCTCGTCCTAGTTCAAACCATTTGAATTAAATTAAAATGAGTTTGAATTCAACTTCACACGCATGTCCACTTCTATTCTTTCCGGGATCAAGCTCATTTTTCTGAGTCCAGGGAAATGATCCCCATGCCCAAATTCTTGACCACTCTTTTCTTTTCTCTCCTTTCTCTTTCTTTGCTTTTCTGTTTTTAAGAGTTTTGGGGGCAGAGAGAGAATAGAGTTGGCCCAACCATCCCCGCAGCCCACCTAAACCTAGTTAACCCTAGCCCGATCCCCCGATCCAATCTCTCCATCTCTATCCCTCGCGCCACCACTCTCGCGACACACAGGGACGAGGAGCCCGATCCCCTCCATCCTCATCCCGATCAAGAAAAGCCTCGCCGGCCTCCCCGTCCTATGCCTCGCCTCCACCGCCGCACCTCCTTCCTCTGTGCCACGTCCGCCTCGACCGCGCCTGGGGCTGCCTCCTCCCCCTCGCTGCTCGCCCGCGGACCACGCGGCCTGATGCCGGCCTCGCCAAGGCCCAGCGCCGCCAGCTCCGCCGCCCCTTGTCTCGCCCGCGCCGGCGACCAGCAGCAGGTCGCTGCTCTGCGCCATCCCTGTCTTCTCCGTCGCCAGACTGCTGCACCTACGGTCATCCCCATCGACCTTAGGCCTCCTCGCCCGTGCCTCCTGCCCCATCGGCCTCCTCGCTGCCTCGACTTCTTCTCCGTGCGGCTCCCTTCTTGCACCTCTGGTTCCCCCCGGACGCCGACCAGCGTCATGACTGCTGCGGCGCCCCTCTGCCTCCTTGTTGTCATGCCGTTGAGGCCACTAACCCTGCTGGCCTAGCTCAGGCAGGCCGCTGCTGCCGCTCCCCTACACCTTCACCATGGCCCCGTGCGCATGCTGCTGTTGCCTTGCCCCATGCATCCACCACAGCTGCGAGCACAACATCCGCAAGACACTGCCTCCGTTGCACCCTTCCCGAGCAGGAGCACTTTGGATTCGCCAAGTACGACTAGACGGTGACGTGTCAAGTACCTCTACCGCCATCTTCGGAATCCCAAGAACGCCAAAGTACCTCGACGCCCGACGCCTAGAACGACCACCATCGCCGTGGATCCGACGACGCGTGTACCCCTACCGTCAACCTCGGATTCGTCAAGTTCATCTCTGACACGTGTACCACTTCTTCCTACCACTTCTTCCTACGACCGTCCTGAGAACGTCTACTTCCCCTACATCGCATCGAACCCGATCCACTCCGAAAAGGCATGCTTCGAAAGTATAACCCCGAGACGACGCCCGTGGACCAAATGCATGTGTTGTATGAGATGCACCCTATGTTTGCAGAACATTGCTATACGGACGAAAAAATCAGACGACTCATGAACGACATTGATAATCTGGCCGCACCCATGCACGCCCACAGCGGTGCAACGGCCGTTGGATTTGTTGTCGTCCACACATCGTCCATGTTTTGTCGTTCATAGAGCAGTTTCGATGTTTGCACCGTGTCTGAATTGTTCCTTGCTCGTTCGCCGTAAGCCATGCCACCGACATTTGGGACACCTGATATCCGGGATCACTCCCCGTCACTCTTGCATGTTTCGTGCACCCACACTTGTACCTTTGCACCAGCATCTCAGTTGAGTTGCCGGAACTGGGATGTTGCCGTGGCACAAATTTCATTTCGCCGCCGTTGCACCCTTTTCCTTCCGCCATGGCGACAAATGCCTCGTATCATGCTCATGTCAACATTTTCATAAAATTGCTTAAAACTTGCATATGTCATCCGCATCATGATAAATTTAAAACGTTTAAAATTGTTGTTTGCTTTAAATTGCTAAATGCATGTGGGGATTTTTCAGAATTGTTGTTTGTTGTTTCCGTCCCCATTTAAATTGTTTAGATAGTGTAGTTTAATTGTGCTTCACCTCTTGCCATGTTAAGAACATTTAAACTTGTTGGATGCTTAGACGAGATCAAACCAAATAATTGAATGTGGTGTTTTGTCAATATGCATCTCGTTGCATATTGAGCTCCACTTAACATGTAGTTTTTGTTTGTGCACTTTTCCATGACATGCATATTTAAACCGGACATGCATCATCCTTGGTTGTGCATCATGCCATTACGCTTGTATGTTTATCATGTTGTTTGCTTCTGTCCGGTTTATTTCTCTCGTTAGCTTCGATTTTGTTCCGGAGTTGTGAGGATTCGTTCGACTACATCCATTGTCTTCTTTATGGACTCGTTCTACTTCCTTGCAGGATCCCACGCAATATGACCGTTCCTTGATATCACCTCTATCTTTACTTTGCTAGTTGTCTCGCTCTATCGCTATTGTCGCGCTACCTATCTCTTACTTGTCAGCCTCCTACATTGCCTTGAAACCTCTAAACACCCTCCAAGCAAACCGTTGATTGGCTAAGATACGCTTTTGCTCCGCCCCTCTTATAGCGTTGTTAGTTGCAGGTGAAGTTGAAGATTGCTCCATGTCGAAACTTGGATATTTTGGTAATATCACAATATCTCTATTTAAGTTAATGCACCTATATACTTGGTAAAGGGTGGAAGGCTCAGCCTTATGCCTGGTGTTTTGTTCCACTCTTTCCAACCTAGTTTCCGTCATACCGGTGTTATGTTCCTTGATTTTGCGTCCCTAACACGGTGAGGGGTATGGGGCCCTTTTGACAGTTCGCTTTGAATAAAACTCTTCCAGCAAGGCCCAACATTAATTTAAACATTTGCCATAAGAATACTTGAACTAAATAATTAATTGGCATATGGCGTCATGAACCCGAGGATTCTTTTCTACATATAGGGAGGGGCCAGTGCTGATGGTGTTGGTCCCAAACTAGAGCACCGTGCGGGACCGCCTCTTGGCAACTTGGGGTATCTTTGGTACCTGTACGCTTAGCTCATCCATCGTGGCCTGAGATGAGATACGCGCGGCTACTATAAGGGTGTCGGCACGTCGGGAGGTCTTGCTTGATTAGTTTTACCATTGTCGAAATGTCTTGTGCACCGGGATTCCGAGTCTGATCGGAGGGTCCCGCGATGGAGGATTGTCTCCACGGATCGTGAGCTTGTCATGGGCTAAGTTGGGACACCCCTGCAGGGTTTAAACTTTGGAAAGCCGTGCCCGCGGTTATGTGGCAGATGAGAATTTGTTAATATCCGGTTGTAGAGGACTTGAAGTAAACTCAACTAAAATACACCAACCGCGTGCGTAACCGTGACTGTCTCTTTTCGGGTGCGTGCGAGAAGAGAAAATGGTTGTGTTATGTTTGAACATAAGTAGTTCAGGATGATCATTACTAGTTTACGACCGTTTGCGTAGCTTCTCATCTTACTCTTATAGTCGTAAGTTAGCCACCATACAATGCTTAGCGCTTGCCGCAATCCCACTTGATAACATCTCCCCACCTAAAAGCTTTGGTAGTTTTGATACCCTGGAACAAGATTGCTGAGTCCTCGTGACCCACGGTTTACTACACAAACAGGTGCAGGTACAGCTGAGTCCGATGCAAGCGATGGCCAGGAGCTCCAATGGGAGTTCGATAGAGTGTGGCCGTATGTACGTGACATACCCCGATGATCAGTAGTGGTTCCTACTAGGGCCGATCGGGCATAGTTGGCTGGTTATCTTCTTTTCTTTTGGATCCGTCCGTAGTCGGACCTTGTGTGTACTCTGAATGATGTATGAATATTTTGATCATTGTGTGACGTGGCGATTGTAAGCCAACTATTTACTTCCTTGTTCATTTACATGGGAATGTGTGAAGATGACCCTTCTTGCGATCATACCAAAATGTGGTTATGCCTCTAATTCATGCCTCGACACATAGGAGATATAGCCGCTTCTTGGGCGTTACTAGTTGGTAATCAGAGCCTTCCCCGACCTAGGAGCCCCTGCTTGATCGAATCGTTCACGTTGTTGAGTCTAGAATAAAACTATTTTGAGTCTTAGGAATATATATATCGGAGAGTAGGATTCTTTTTACTCCTTAGCCCCCTCCGTCGCTCTGGTAAGGGCTCCTGACGTAGATGTTTTGACTTTCCTCTCCTCATTTTCACTAAATTTTTTTTAGGATCACACAGGTGTCTTGGGATTGTTCCGATATTCTTGTGACGAGAACATTGTTCTTGGTGCCTCCTGACATTTAGGGGTCGTGGCAGTGTCCCGGGGAGTTGAGCTCCGAGGTGTTGTCGTCACAATTTTATCGTTGCAGTTCTGGAATACCTGAGCTCGCCGACATCGAAAATCTCTTTTATGCAGTTAGTGGTGAGATAACCTCGACGCCACCCAGTACTGGGGAGGGTGTTCGGGAGTATTGCCATAGCTAGTATAACGGATGCTTTTCGAAGGTTGAGGTACACGGTTTCCGAAGGTGCCTGGTTATGTGTTGACGGATGGATACAGCTGGATGTAGGGATTGTTAGTTGTGTGATATATTTTGTGCTTCCCCTGTATCCCCAACACCGGATTGCATAACGAGAAAGTTTCGGGAATTAGTTGGTGGGAATTCAAGTAGCTCTAGGTAATCTTCCAACGAATACATGATACGATATGGGGTCTATCATATGTTTGTTTCGGCTTATTCTGCGAGCCAAATCCTTTGTTTCGTTTTGAGTGGTGGTATTTGAGTTGCTTCGAAGTCAAGTGTTGATTCCATACCTTTCTTAAGCGGTGTTCTCATACTTCTATAAGAGTGCTAATCCTTCTTGTTTATCGAGATTGTCATGTCAATTCTTTTCCAACCGGTGCGCTTCTCGTCAAGATGATCCTATCATTTTCCCCATTCGCTAGATCAATTCTAAGTTTTCTCAACGGTGTTTGTTTCATCCGTCCCAAGTTGTCTTTGTTTTTCCCGCCCTCCCACCCTTTTCTTCAAGGTCTCAGATTTTTTTAATCCAGTATCCATTTTATTGATGGGAAGTCTCTCCATTCTTTTCCTCCATGTTCTTACCGAGCAATTCTCATGAAGATGCTAAGGAAGCTACAAGTTCATCATTCTTCGTTCTCTTTCTTCTCCGGTGGTCTAAACTCAAGCTTCGTTGTTGATCATATCTATTCCTTTTGGTTTACATGCTTTCCATGTTGGAATTTCTTATCCAAGGTTCTCTTATTTATTCACCTCTCTCTATTCGTATCCGGAGTGTTGGAGATATCTCAGAAGATTCACGTTTCCATTCTCTATCCGTTCAAGTTATTTCGAGGTAGTTATCTCATTCGAGCCATTTAACTCAACCGGTGCAATCTCTCTTTCGAGTAATCATTTCTAATGGTGTTCTCTTTTGAGTGGGCCCTAACCCACATGTCTTTTCCCAGGATCTTACCCGACTCTTCTAATTTTTCCGGAGTTCTCAAATTCTTTTCAAAGTGTGATGTAAGAATGGATTCCATCAATCACATGCCTTCTCCAAGATCGTTTTCAATTCTTTCATCATTGGTTCAACCTTTCTAATTTTCATTTCGGAGTGCCTCTACAATTCATGGTGGTGTTTCTCGTCGTCATTCTCGGCCGAAGAAGAGTTCCTCTTAAATCCTTTCCCGTTCTTCCAAAGATGCGTAGTTCAAGCTTGCTACCATCCTCTCATAATTGTTTTCGATTGAGAGAGTTCTTTTCATATCCATCCGAAGCATTTCAGGAGTTGTTCTCATTCGCGATTCTCCGGAGGCCATCAATTCAGAAGATTTATTCCTTCTCAACGTTCAGCTCTCTTTCCCCAACTGTTCCGGTGCATCGTTCAAGCATTCTCTAGTCAGCTCATGATCTATTCGTTCTCATGCATCTAATTTCTATCAAGTATCTTTATTCATTTTCTAATTCTTCCCGGTGAATTGTGCCTTCGCTACGTTCATTTTCAATTCTTATGGTGGTTCGTTCAAGATTTCTCTTCCTTTGTTATCGTATCAATTCATTCGTTGTTTCCAAATCCCACCGGTGGATCCATCAAGACCTTCTCAAGTTTGCGCTATTTCTCTCCTTAATCTTTTCAACGCGAATAAGTAGTATGCCAAATCCAATGCTTCTCATCAATTTATATTGGTGAAGGATACACATGACATAATCCTTATTCTTATTTCATCCAAGTGATTAATCCCTTCCTTCGGAGTTTGTTCAAGAGGAATAAATTCTTGGTTTCAAGTTGTTTGTCTTGTCTCCCAGTGTTCTAAGCTCTCACAATTTTTCATCGCGAAGCTTCATCTAATCATTGCAAGGCTTCATCCTGTTCTTTTCAACTTTGCTTTTGTTTGATCATTCTTTTATTACCGGAATTCTCACGAATGCTCAACGTGATGGTTCGTCAAGGATTCCTTACATTCTTCAATTGTTCTTCAAGATTTCTCTCGAAGTTATGATCTGCCAAGCTATACTCTAAAATAAACATGGTGTTCAACACATGTTTTGTTTTGAGGAGTTCAAGCATTCTTCATCTTGCACTCTGAAGTGCAATTCTTTCTATCTTATCTTTTGAGGTGGTATTATGTTATTCTTGACAATTCCCCTTCGTGTTTCGTGATTCACATGTTGTCAAGAATGAGGTATTTTAAATCCATCAATCTCTTCGTTGGAGTTATCTTGGTAAAGATTTCACCTGAAGCCTTCCCTAAGGAATGTTGCTAATTGGGGTGCTTAGCAATGATCCAAGTTATCTCTTTATCATCTTGGTTGAAGAAGTTTTTTCATCTCTTTAGTGCTCTCAATCAAATATTTTTTCCCGTGAGTGGCAGGTTTTTTTCATCAGGTTTTCATAAGCCCGCTGCAAGGTTATTCTTTCGTTGTTGGTTTTCCAACAACTCCGTTCGACCCTTCTCCTAAGGATTATCTTTCAAATTCATTTGAGGTAGAAGATGTTGTTTTCTACCCTGTTCTTTTGATTCCATTCTTACATTTGTTCCGGAGGCATTGTGACGTTACTCTCTTCGACCCATCATCTCATTTTGTAAATATCATGTTCTTTTCCTTGCTTATCAGTTTAGCAGGAGTGTTGTGTCCTCTGCTCAAGTTCATTTCATCTTATCAAGTCTTCTATCTCTTTTCAACCAGAGGGCTGTTCGAATTTGTTCTTCCTTGTTCCTTGTTTATCTTGTTTCAACCAGAGTGGTTTCAATTCCTTCTTGTCCATTGTGCTCGTCATTCATAGCTTTGCAACCTCCAAGGTTCACATGGTGTTCCTTATTTCTCTTTTCTACTAGAGTGTTTTTAACTTCGTTCACCTCAATTGTCTTCTTTCTTTCAAGTAGTTTATCCTCTCAAGGTTCGTGGTTTCACTCGTTTGTCAAAGAAGCAGCTTTATTTTACCTCTTCCTCTTTCGCTTCTCTCCGGTGCCATCCTTAGATCTCAGGACGAGATCTCTTGTAAGTGGAGGAGTGTTGTGACGACCCGAGACCGACGCTCGAGATGCCCTCCATGTATTCCGATTTTCGCCGTGTTTTATTTTTGCCTGTTGCATTCTTCATAGCATCATTTGCATTGCATCATGTCCTCAGGCCATCATTTTCACAAACCAACTAAAACTCACATAAATAAATTGTATGGATCTTCAATCCATTTAAATCGAGGGAAATGCACATGGTGATTTCTTTATAACATATATCCTCCCAATATTATTAGGGAGCTATAAAATTATATTCCATTAATTTGGAATTTACCACAACACACGTGCATGTTAAATCCTTGGCCTTTCCTTCTTCAAGTTTTGACTCTCTAACCTTGCCTATAATTCCTTTTCCATCTATCAAGGCGCTTTCTAAATTCTCAACATTTTGGACACTCCTAAAACCTCGTCCTAGTTCAAACCATTTGAATTAAATTTAAATGAGTTTGAATTCAACTTCACACGCGTGCCCACTTCTATTCTTTCCGGGATCAAGCTCATTTCTGTGAGTCCGGGAAAATGATCCCCATGCCCAAATTCTTGACCACTCTTTTCTTTTCTCTCCTTTCTCTTTCTTTGCTTTTCTATTTTTAAGAGTTTTGGGGAGAGAGAGAGAGAAGAGAGCCGGCCCAACCATCCCCGCAGCCCACCTAAACCTAGTTAACCCTAGCCCGATCCCACGATCCAATCTCTCCATCTCTCTCCCTCGCACCGCCACTCTCGCGACACACAGGGACGAGGAGCCCGATCCCCTCCATCCTTTTTTTTTCTCGAATACGCACGAGCATGTGTATCATTCATTAAAGAGGAAGGGGAAGAACCCCAAAGTAGCCAATGTACACGGTGTATTTACATGCCAGCTTTTCCGACACTACCAAGAAAACGAAAAAAGCTACTAGCCTGGATCTGCCCACCTAACTACCTCTGCATTTTGGGCCACCTTGCCAAACAAGCCTGCCTTGGTCCAGGCCTCCCCTTCATCCATGATCCGCTGCTTGAGGAGAGCTACTGATGGCGTTGCACCATTGAATACCTGTAACACCCCGGATGTAACTTTCCATATTTGTAACTCCAACTCTTGCCATTTTCGGCATTGTGATATGATATTCCCTCCGTGGTTGGGTTTTGTTTTTCGTTTTGCATTTTGTTCATGTCATGCATCTCATATCATGTCATCATGTGCATCGCATTCGCATACGTGTTCGTCTCATGGTTCCGAGCTTTTTCCCCGTTGTCCATTTTGCAATCCGACACTCCTACATGCACCGGCGCACCCCTCTTGTCTCTTTTTCGTGAGCGGGTGTTAAACGTTCTCGGAATGGACCGAGGCTTGCCAAGTGGCCTTGGTACACCACCGGTAGACCACCTGTCAAGTTTCGTGTCATTTGGAGGTCGTTTGATACTCCAACGGGTAACCGCATAACCGCAAAGGCCTCTTTTGGGTTGCAGCCCAAAACCCCTCCAAAACAGCCCAATAACCCATCTAAGTCACTTCCAAGCTCTCCGCCGTCGGATCACGATCGTGTGGGCCAAAACTACACCTCATTTGGAGCTTCCTAGCTCCTCCTACCTATAAATTTAGCCTCTCCTCCGAAATTTTCCGGATCCCGAAACCCTAGCCCCGCTCCCTCCGCGCGCCGGACACGTCCGGTCCGCGCCGGACGAAACCTCGCCGCCCGCGCCAACAGCAACATGCCACGTGGGCGTGCCCGCCTTGCGCGCGCCGCGCCCGCCTCCGCCGCCGCCGCCCGCGCCGCCACGACACGGCCGCCTCCGCCCGTCGCCGGCAGCCTCGTCCTCGACCTCGCGCTGCCCGGCTGCCTCTGCCCCGTCGCCTGCCGCCTCCACCGCCGCCGCCCGCGCGCCGACCCGCCGCCCGCCCGTCGCTTATCGCCTCCTCGCCGTCGCCGCCGCGTCCCCGGCCGGATCCGGCAAGCCCCGACCGGCCCCGACCCTCCTCCTCCGGCAGCAAATCCGGCGAGCCGCGCCACCGCCTCGGTTTGCGCGACGAACCCTAGATCCATCCGGTTGACCCCGAAATCCTCTAAGTCTCTTTCCTGCAGATATTTTGTCGCATGTTCATAGCATCATAACTTTGCACTCGTGGCTCCGTTTTTGGCGTGTGGCATACCGAATTGTTCGCCTCGATGAGTACATCATTTCATCTCATTGCATCATTTTCATTTGAGCTCATCTTGGTGCCCGAAATGCTGTTAGAAGAGGGCTATGTGATGTTAGTTTCAGATTCTTATCAGAACATGCACTTTTGTCATTTTTGCCGTGATTGATGTGTGCATCCTATGAACTTGAGTCCTACATGTGTTTTGTAATATGCCATGACATCTTTACAGGGGTGTATGCCATGTATTTTTGTGATCTCTGTGGTGACTAGCACAAGCATGCAAACTAGGCTTCACGATGTTGCTGATTTCAACCCCTGTTCTGCTGTTATTTTTATGCCATGTAAACTTGATGCAACCGAGAGATACATGCTTATTTTGAGATACTTCATTAAGGATTTTTTGAACATATGGTTATTCTCTATCCATCCATGCCCTTGTTTGCAATTATGGAGTGCCATAGCTTGAGTCAATCGAGCTCTACTTTTGCTATAAAATGTTTCCTGGCAGATTGTTTACATGTTATTCAATTTTGCCAAGGTTGTTGTAGTTGATCCGTCTATGCTATGATGTTGTTCTTGCCATGTATAGCTTCTATGCCATGTCTTCTTGATGGATGTATGCTTAGTTTATAATGAAATGCTCTGTAGTGAGTGCATCGAGCTCGCGAAGATGCCTTCATAATTCTGTCAATGTCATGCCCTGTTTCTTTGAATCACATTAGCGAAACTTGCTATATTGACATGGGTGCTATTACATTTTCTGATCCCTTTTGGCTCTTGGTCAGTAAGGGACTTTTGTTCAATGCCTTTAGTAGATTCATGCCGTGCCATATTTTGCTATGTCTTGTTCCTGTAGCAGGTTGTTTGCTTGCTCTAAACATGCCTTCCTGATGTTAATTTCTGGCATGTTAGTATTTTCTCTAAGTCTGTGAAGCTGATATATTTTGCACTTTTTCCATGCTTGTTTGGACCTGTTATGGTGTGATTTAGCCGTAGCTCAGTGTTCATCTTTTGTCAAGCATCTTGAGTAGATCACTTCCATATGCTTTGTTGGTATGTTTGGGTGCAGTAGCGTAATTTCTTTTTGCTTGCTATGTGGCATCATGCTGTTAATAGCAGATTTGTGTCAATCTTGTTTTGCTTGTCATTTGCTAACCGTGCATCCGATTCCGGTGATCTTTATATCGATTTCAACCGAAATCATCTCACCTTTCCAGAGGCATACTTGGTTTGCCAAGTTGATGCCTTGTTCATCACTTTTCCTTCCGGAGCACGCATATGCATTGCATCTCACATCTCGCATATCATGCCATGTATTGCATCAAGTTGTTTGTGCATCGCCCGTGATTTATTGTGGTTCCATTGTTTGTGTTATTGCTATGGGTAGAGCCGGGAGACGAGTACATGAATGAGGAACCTGTTGAGAACGCTTACGAGGATCAAGCTTTCGACAACTCTGAGAACCTTGCAGGCAAGATGATCATACCCTCGAAATCACTTCTATCTTTGCTTGCTAGATGCTCGCTCTTTTGCTATGCCTATGCTACGTTACCTACCACTTGCTATATCATGCCACCCATATTGCCATGTCAAACCTCTAACCATCCTTTCCTAGCAAACCGTTGATATGCTATGTTACCGCTTTGCTCAGCCCCTCTTATAGCGTTGCTAGTTGCAGGTGAAGGTGAAGTTTGTTCCTTGTTGGAACATGGATATTTTGGGTTTTCACAATATCTCTTATTTAATTAATGCACCAATATACTTGGTAAAGGGTGGAAGGCTCGGCCTTATGCCTGGTGTTTTGTTCCACTCTTGCCGCCCTAGTTTCCGTCATACCGGTGTTATGTTCCTTGATTTAGCGTTCCTTACGGTTGGTGATTTATGGGACCCCTTGACAGTTCGCTTTGAATAAGACTCCTCCAGCAAGGCCCAACTTTGGTTTTACCATTTGCCACCTAAGCCTTTTTCCCCGGGTTTTCATGAGCCGAGGGTCATCTTTATTTTAACCCCCCCGGGCCAGTTCTCCTTCGATTGCTGGTCCAACTTGAGCGATGTCCGGCGCCCCTTGGGCAATCAGGGTCTATGCCAACCCGACGTCTGGCTCATCCGGTGTGCCCTGAGAACGAGATATGTGCAGCTCCTATCGGGATTTGTCGGCACATCCGGGCGGCTTTGCTGGTCTTGTTTTACCATTGTCGAAATGTCTTGTAGTCCGGGATTCCGAGACTGATCGGGTCTTCCCGGTAGAAGGAATATCCTTCGTTGACCGTGAGAGCTTATAATGGGCTAAGTTGGGACACCCCTGCAGGGTATTATCTTTCGAAAGCCGTTGTAGCGACCTGACCCAAAATCGGTCAAATCTCTGTGTCTTTACCATCCCAAGATCATGCTGGTACTCACAGTACATCGATAAAGTAATCAAAGTTCAATCACACCTGAATATCATTAATCGATTCTCATATAGAGTCTTTATTACAAGGGAATAAATTCGGCTCAAGGCCAACTCATGAGAAATAAACTAAAATGCTGCGGAAGCGTCGAAGATAAGCGAGTCCATCCGACTCAAAGGGCAATCGCCAAGCGCGAGCGTAGCCTCACTCGATCGGAATATATCTCTGCAACATAATACGTTGCAGCCATGTAGGTCAGCTTTTGGAATAAGCTGGCAAGTCATGAAGAATAACAATAATAAAGTTACTAACTCTATATGCATTTTGGCTGTGGAGCTCTAAGTTTCATCATTTTGCGAAAAGCCAATTTTATCCTACTACAGTGGACTTATTTGCAAATTACTACAAATTGTTGGTAGTTATTGAGATGGTTCCGCCAACCAATATCTCGTTCCCAAATTATTATTAAGTCATAAACCCTCAAATTAATCCATTAATTTTAGTGTTGAGATATCCGAATACTTCCAAGGTCCAGAGGCTCAAATGTCCGTAACCGGGGACACGGCTAATCGATTAGGTTATAACACTCTGCAGAGGTTTTGCACTTTCCCGCAAGAATCATTCCCTCCTTTAAAGTCTTCGCACTTCATGGTGTTTGAAGGCGGACGAATAAACAGGGTCTTCAAAGAGTTCTTCCGCCACTGCCGGTACCCATCCAATCCTACCGTTCGTCTACTTCTCGTAGTACCCGCCCAGCGTCACTACTAGGGTCAACCCAGCGAGCCCATAATGGCTTGCGGCTGCAGGTAAGCTTCGGTCATGGGGCATCCATCCTTCTCTTCGTGGCTGGGTGAAGCTTTCCGCAGGATGTCATGGCGCTTCTCCATGCATCCCGCCACCACTGGGTGCTCAGGTGCCGTCAACAAATCCTCCACCCAGTAGTGATTTTCGAAGTCCATCTTGATCATTGTAGTCCATGGGTTGTCATCATCATTGACTCTCACATCTTGCTTATGAATTTCACTCATCCCAAATCCGTCTCTGAGCATAGCAAAATAACTACTACGTCCGGGGTCATGGTAACAAGGGATTGGTTCATCCTACCACATGATACTACTCAAGTTTAATGACTTCAAGATTTCACTACTGCATGCAATGGTGGGGTGGTGACAACTACTAATGCACAAAACATAGGTATAGAAATAACATGATCAAAACTTGCCTTGCTGATGATCCTCGTAAGCTAAAGAGTCGTAGTAGCAGGCTTCGCACTCCGGAAACTCTACCGAGACAAAACAATAACACAATAAGCACAAAGCAAGAGGATCACACAAGATAACAAAAGTAACATAGCACAACAAAACAATCAAAACCAAATCAAAAAGAAAAACTCAAAGAAACCAATTCAAAGTTTTTCCCTACACCAAACAATAGCAAAAATAGTTTTTATATAACAAAAATTCCTTAATATAACCTAATCATGGTTTTAGGTTAACTTAACAGAAAAGGATTCACTAAATAACTAGGAGCAAAAAGAATTAATTAAAAGCTATTATAAAACTCATTTTAGGCCTAATCCAATTTCTATTAAGATAATTAATTTAAAACTTTTATTAATTATAAATAAAAGTTCATCTAATGGGGTGACAGAAACTAACCTAGAATAACTAATCACAAGTTAAAAATAAATTAATTTACTAATTAATTAATTAGGAAAACAGGAACTAGTTAATTAATTAGGGTTAATAGGATTCTGTCTAGAATTAATTATTTATTAATCCTAAAATACCCAAATTAATTTCTAGGGTTTGACAATGTCAAAATAAAGTGATGTCAAAAAGAATCATGCAAAAATAATTTTTCTAACTAAAGTTATAGCAGATTTGCTATTCTGACCAAAACAATATTAAAGCATTTTTAATTATTTTAACATAGCTAAATATATGTTTTTCAGAAACTACATAAAATTTGCAATCCAACAAAAAAAGAATCACTCAAAAATATGAAACAGAATAAAAGATATACATTTTTGAAATTTGAAACAATTCGGCTAAAACAGAAAATCAAAATAAAAAGAAAAAGGCCTAATGGGCCTATACTGTGCCCTGTGCGTTAGATAGGCTAAATGGGCCCTAGGTTTAAACTAACGAACCGGCCTAATAAAAATAAACCTAAACTAATAATTAAACCGATCGGGCCGGCCGGTTTTCTAACTAAAACCTACCCCTTCGGGGGCTTCTAATCCTAACCCTAGATCTAGGATCGAGCGGTGGAGGGATGCTTGGGGCTTACGGACTCGGCGGCGGCGGGCGGCGAGAGTGCTCGAGGCGTCGGGACGTCGGCGAGCTCCGCGAGTCGTCGGGAGCTGCTGGACGAGGTCGGGAGGGGTTCGGTGGTGTTGGGAGGTCGGGGTGGACCAGGTGGCGTCGGCGGTGACTTTTGGCGGTGGCGAGCTCGGGACTCCGGTGAGCTCGGGAGGAGAGGAGAGGGGTCGGCGTCGCTAGGGGGAATGGGGTGCGGAGCCTCGGCTTTATAGCCGGGGTCGGGATGATCGGAAGGGCATCGGGCGTCGGGAATCCGGATCCTTGAGGATCCGGTGGATCTCAGCGAGCTCGTGGCGTGGCGTGGGGAAGGAAGGCGGGCGGGGCCCATGGGTCGTGGGAGAGAGAGGGAGGTTGGTCGGTGGACCAAGCCTGGGGTTTCGGCGAGGGGGGCGAGGTGAGTGGCTGCTGGCTGGCTGGCTGGGCTGGCCGGTTGGGCCGGGCTCACTGGTGCTGGGTGAGGGGTGAGGCGGCGCTGGCTGGGCCTGGGGTGGCCTGGCTGGCGCCCCTGGGGTTTTTTTCTTTTATTTTTTTAATAAAACTAAAACAAAAATAAAACCCAAACTATAAATAATTTATATAGGGTATATATATACCAAAATGATCGGGGAATATTCCTTTCATTTGAACATTTTCCAAAGTCAAAATCAAACTTCATAAAAATCCATTTTTTCAAATTCAAATAAATTTCAGATTCGAATCCAACTCTTTTGGCATTGTTTCCTCTGATATTTTTGGAGTGTCATGTTTGCTCCTCTCATACTTTTGATCAAGTATTTATCAGGCTTAGTTTTTGAATTGCTTCCCACATGCCAAAGTTTGGAATTCAAATTCAAACTCAAATAGCTCTGAAACTTCAAATGGCATTCAAATTCAAACAGGATGCATAGGATGCTTATCTATAATTGTAAAACATTCCAAATAGGAAAATTTGGGATGTTACAGCCGTGCCCGCGGTTATGAGGCAGATGGGAATTTGTTAATGTCCGGTTGTAGAAAACCCGAAGTTGACCTTAATTAAAATACATCAACCGTGTGTGTAACGTGATGGTCTCTTCTCGGAGTCCGGAAGTGAACACGATGTTGGAGTTATGTTTGGCGTAAGTAGTTTCAGGATCACTTCTTGATCGCTACTAGCTTCACGACCGTGCCTTGCTTCTCTTCTCGCTCTCTTTTGCGAATGTAGCCACCATATATGCTAGTCGCTTGCTGCAGCTCCACCTCACAACTCTGTCCTTCCTATACGCTTAAATAGTCTTGATCTCGCGGGTGTGAGATTGCTGAGTCCCCGTGACTCACAAATTCTACCAAAACAGTTGCAGCTGCCGGCGATGCGGTGCAGGTGACGAACCGAGCTCAAGTGGGAGTTCGACGAGGCGTGGTCGTTACTATGTCTTTTTCGATGATCGATAGTGGAGCCAGTTGGGACGATCGGGGATCATGTAGCATTTGGGGTAGTCTTCTTTTATTTTGGTTCCGTAGTCGGACCTTGAGTGTAATCTGGATGATGGATGTTTATTTATGTATTGTGTGAAGTGGCATTGTAAGCCAACTATGTATCTCTTTCCCTTGTGTATTACATGGGTTGTGTGAAGATTACCTCACTTGCGACATTGCTTTCAATGCGGTTATGCCTCTAAGTCGTGCTTCGACACGTGGGAGATATAGCCGCATCGAGGCGTTACAAGTTGGTAACGAGCCATCCCGACTTAGGAGCCCTCGCTGATTGTTTGGCGTTGTTGAGTCTAGAACAAAAATGTTTTGAGTCTTAGGATTATATATATCGGAGAGTAGGATTCTTTTACTCCCGGTCCCTTAATTCGCTCTGGTGAGGTCTCTTGGCGTAGAAGTTTTGACTCTCCTCTCCTCAAATTTCACTAAAATTTTTTTTAGGATCACGGGTATCTTGGAATCGTTCGATGGTTTTGTGGCGAGAACATTGTTCTTGGTGCCTCGACATTTAGGGGTTGTGGCGGTGTCCGGGAGTTGAGCTCCGAGGTGTTGTCGTCACAATTTTATCGTTGCAGATTCGGAATACCCGAGCTTTGCCGACATCGAAAATCTCTTTTGTGCAGCTTGTTGGTGAGATAACCCGATAACCCGATCTTTGGGCGAGCTCGAGTATTGCCATGACTTCGTATAACGGATGCTTTTGAAGGTCGAGGTACCACGATTTCGAAGGTTTCTTGGTTATGTGTTGACGGATGGATACAGCTGGATCTAGGTATTGTTAGTTTGGGTGATATATTTTGTGTCCCTGTATCCCCAACACTGATTGCATAACCGAAAGTTTCGGGAGTTTATAGGTGGGATTCAAGTAGCTCTTAGCATTTCTTCCCGCAGATATTTGGTTTGTGATTGGGTAATCCTTACCACTTATTTGTTCCAGTCATACCTTGTTATTTTTTTCTTCAACCCTTAATCAAGTGGCTTCTCACCTTAATGGACGTGTGATGTTAGCTTTTTTTGGAATTCATTCGTTCATCCTTGTTCGAATGTTTATTGTGAAGACTATATGTTGCAATTTCTATCCGTTGATTCAACATGTCTATCTGTCTATCAAAGTGCTAATGGATGTCACCCTCTTCAGGATGGCTCCGCCAACGCGTCTGAATCCGGAACGCAATGATGGGAGTCAGTCGAACCCTCCACCTCCACCTCCGCCTCCGGAGGCATAGAAAGCTATGATGGCAGCCACCAACGCAAATGCTCAGATGATTTTGCAACTCTTGCAAGAGCGTACCCAAGGGCAAGGCAACAACCAGCCGCACTTTGCTACCCTCAATCAGTTCCTCGCTAATCAGCCGAAGTCTTTCAGCTTCTGTGCTGAGGCCACAGACGCCGACGATTGGCTTGTGGACATCTGCAAACATTTTGAATGTAGCAATGTTAGACCTGAGGACTTTGTCAAGTTTGCTTCGTTTCAACTCAAGGACCAAGCTGCCGAGTGGTATAAACAATACAAAGATTCCAGAGGAGGTCGTGTAATTACAGGATGAGTTCGCCGAGACTTCAAAGCTCACCACATTCCGCAAAGTGTTGTTGAGAGCAAGCGTGAGGAGTTCCGCAATCTCAAGCAAGGCGGCATGTCTGTGTATCAATACAATATCCAGTTCCAGAAACTCGCTCGCTTCGCTAAGCAAGACATCCCTGATGAGAAGAGTATGATCTATCAATTCAGAGGTGGCCTCAGAGAAGATCTGCAATTAGCTCTCGTGCTTTTTGAGCCGGAAAAGTATGATGAATTCTACAACATGGCTTTGAAGCAAGAAGCTGCCCAGCTCAAATGTGAGGCTTCTAAGAAGAGAGTCGGGGCGCAGATTCAGTCTTCTTCTTCCTCACTAGTGGCAGCTAAGCAGCGAAGTTCTGGTTGCCTCCTCCTCCTCCGTTCCGTCGGCCTTATCGTGAGAAGAGCTCAAGTGGTCGTGGATCTTCCACCCACCCAACCAGGCTATATCGAACAAGTCAAATTCTCAAGCTCCAAGGTCAAATGCTCCTTATCACCGTCCATTGTCGAGGTGACTTGCAACAAATGTCGCAGAAAGGTCACTACACGAACAAGTGCTTCAACCAAAAGCGCCTTCCGCCTCCTCCTCTGTGAGATCTTCCAGCAATGCGGTGGTCAAGCATAATCCCAAGTCTTCAAAGGTGAACATGATGAATGCAGCTCAAGCGGAGGAATCTCTTGATGTGATAATGGGTAATCTCTCGATTAATGATATTCCTGCAAAAGTCTTATTTGATCTTGGTGCATCGCATTCTTTCATTTCAAGACCTTTTGCATCTAAGCATGAGTTGGTTTTTCAAGATTTGCCTAAACCGTTATCGGTTGTCTCTCCGGGAAAATTCATGCATGCAAGCTCCTTGGTTCCGGATGTTTCTATCAAGATGGGCGATTATAGATTTCTGGCTAAACCAATTGTCCTTGGTGACTCGGATATTGATCTTATTCTCGGGATGGACTGGCTTTCTCGGCACAAAGCTCAGCTTGATTGTGCTGCCAGGGAAATTCAATTGACTCACTCTTCTGACGATGTGATCATCTATGCCGCTCGTGATGAAACCATTCGGTTGTTTTCTCTCAATGAGAAGGGCGAGTTGGATGCTATCTCTCGATTCGATCGTTTGTGAGTATCAAGATGTCTTTCGGAAGAGCTTCCAGAATGCCTCCTCACCGCCGATTGAGTTCGTTATCGATCTTGAGCACGGCACGGAACCCGTTTACAGCGTCCATACAAGCTTGGACCTAATGAGCTGAAGGAATTGAAGAAACAGCTCGATGAACAAGAGCGTCTGGGTCTGATCAGACCGAGTTCATCTCCATGGGGTTGTGGAGTTCTTTTTGTCCAGAAGAAGGATGGCACGGACCGACTTTGCATCGATTACCGTTCATTGAACAAGAAGACTATCAAGAATAAGTATCCACTTCCCAACATCAATGAGCTTTTCGAGCAACTCAAAGGTGCTAAAGTGTCCTCCAAGCTTGACCTTCGTATGGGTTATCATCAAATTCGCATTCGTGAACAAGATATTCCCAAGACAACATTTAGAACAAGCTTTGGTTCTTATGAATATACTGTCATGTCTTTCGGCCTTGTCAATGCTCCTCCAACATTCTCTCGAATGATGAACTTCATCTTCAACCCCTACACCAATGAATTCGTCTTGGTCTATCTTGATGATATTTTGGTCTTCTCCAAGAATAAGAAGGATCATGCCAAACATTTGCGACTGGTGCTCGACAAGCTCAGAGAGCAACAATTCTATGCGAAGTTTTCCAAATGTGAATTTTGACTTGATGAAGTTCTTTACCTTGGTCATATCATCTCCTCCAAGGGCATCGCTGTTAATCCGAGAAGGTGTCTGCGGTTGTGAATTGGGAACCTCCTCGGAATGTCAAGCAGCTTGCGATTTTCTTGGACTTGCAAGCTATTGCGAAGATTCGTTGAGAACTTCTCTAAGATTGCAAAGCCTCTTTCCAACCTCCTCCAGAAGCATGTGAAATATGTCTGGACTCCTGAGTGTGACGTTGCTTTCAACACCCTCAAAGAGAAACTCGTCACAGCTCCTGTCTTAACTCCTCTGATGAATCCAAGCCATTGAAGTTTTACGTGATGCTTCTCTTCAAGGTCTCGGTCTTGTGTTAATGCAAGAGAAGAAAGTTGTGGCCTATACCTCTCGTCAGCTGAAGCCCAACGAAAAGAACTACCCCACTCACAATCTTGAGTTGGCGGCAGTTGGCCATGCATTAATAACTTGGAGACATCTCTTGTTGGGAAGGAAAGTGGACATTTTCACCGATCACAAGAGCCTCAAGTATATCTTCACTCAACCCAACCTCAACCTCAGGCAAACTCGATGGGACGAAATGATTCAAGAGTACAACCCAAGTATTGAATATACTCCAGGCAAGGCCAATGTGATTGCAGTTGCTTTGAGCAGGAAGGCTTATTGCAACAGTTTAATCCTCAAGCCCTTCCAACCGGACCTTTGTGAAGCCTTCCGCAAGCTGAATCTTCAAGTTTTTCCTCAAGGTTTTCTTGCCAACCTCATAGTCTCTCCTACTTTGGAAGACCAAATTCGTGAGGCACAACTCCTGGATACCATGATGAAAAAGGTGAAACGTGGTATCGACAAAGGCATTTCCAAATACAAGTGCTTCCACATTGATGACAAAGATACTCTTTTCTTCGAGGACCGGATTGTGGTTCCAAAGGGTGATCTACGTAAAGTCATTATGAACGAGGCACACAATTCTCTTCTATCCATTCATCACGGAAATGCGAAGATGTACCATGACCTCAAGCGATCGTATTGGTGGACTCGAATGAAGCGAGAAATTGCTCAATTCGTGAATGAATGTGATGTCTGCGCGAAGGGTGAAAGCAGAACACCAACGACCAGCTGGTCTCCTCCAACCTCTTGCTATTCGAATGGAAGTTTGATCATATCGAGATGGACTTCGTGACTGGATTTCCTAAGTCCAAGCATGGAAATGATGCTATCTTCGTTGTCATTGACAAGCTTACTAAAGTGGCTCATTTTCTTCCTATCAAAGAATCTATCACAGCAGCTCGGTTGGCGAGCTACACACCTCGAATTGTCTCCTTGCGGCATTCCACAATTGATCTCTTGAGACCGTGGAAGCATCTTCACCTCAAGTTTTGGGATTCTTTTGAAGGCCATGGGCACCAACATTCGTTTGACACAACTTTCCATCCTCAAACAAGTGGCCAAGTCGGCGAGTCAATCAAATCCTTGAAGACATGCTCGGGGCTTGTGTCATTTCCTTCCGTATGAAGTGGGAAGATTGTCTTCCATATCGAGTTCTCCTACAACAACAGCTTCCAAGCGAGTTCGGCAAGGCCCCATTCGAAATTCTCTATGGCGAGAAAGTGCGTACTCCTCTCAATTGGTCCGAGACAAGTGAACACCAACTTCTTGGCAGCGACTTGATCACGAAGCGAAGAAATGTGCAAAGTCATTCGTGAGAATCTCAAGGCAGCGCAATCACGCCGGAAGAGCTATTATGATGACAAGCACCGTGATGTGGCTTTTGAAATCGGAGACCATGTCTACCTCCGTCTCTCCAATGAAAGGCGTCGTAAACCCGGTATCAAAGGAAGCTTGCCCCTAGATCGTGGGGTCCTTTCAAGATCATTGGCAAAAGGCGACCTCGCCTATCAACGAGCTTCCGTCCAACCGGCGAACATGCGATGTGTTTCACGTGTCACAACCGCCGAAGTGCTTCAAGACGCTGGCGCACTATCAACCGAGAGATTGATCTCCAAGAAGATCTCTCTTATCATGAGCACCCGTTGCTATTCTTGAAGAAACCGAGCACAAGACTCGCAACAAGTCAATCAAATTCCTGAAAGTGAATTGGTCACACCATTCCGACCGAGAAGCCACACGGGGCGCGAGGATCACCTCCGTTCCGAATATCCGGAGTTCTTTTAGTCCTAGATCTGGGGCGAGATCCTCTTGTAGTGGTGGAGTGTTGTAACACCCGGATGTAACTTTCCATATTTGTAACTCCAACTCTTGCCATTTTCGGCATTGTGATATGATATTCCCTCCGTGGTTGGGTTTTGTTTTTTGTTTTGCATTTTGTTCATGTCATGCATCTCATATCATGTCATCATGTGCATCGCATTCGCATACGTGTTCGTCTCATGGTTCGAGCTTTTTCCCGTTGTCCGTTTTGCAATCCGACACTCCTACATGCCTTTGGCGCACCCTCTTGTCTCTTTTTCGTGAGCGGGTGTTAAACGTTCTCGGAATGGACCGAGGCTTGCCAAGTGGCCTTGGTACACCACCGGTAGACCACCTGTCAAGTTTCGTGCCTTGATACTCCAACGGGTAACCGCATAACCGCAAAGGCCTCTTTTGGGTTGCAGCCCAAAACCCCTCCAAAACAGCCCAATAACCCATCTAAGTCACTTCCATGCTCTCCGTCGTCAGATCACGATCGTGTGGGCCAAAACTACACCTCATTTGGAGCTTCCTAGCTCCTCCTACCTATAAATTTAGCGTCCCCTTCGAAATTTTCCGGATCCCGAAACCCTGGCCCCGCTCCCTCCGCGCGCCGGACACGTCCGGTCCGCGCCGGACGAAACTCGCTGCCGCCGTGGCCAACGCGCAAGACGCCACGTGGGCGTGCCCGCCATCACGCGCCGCCGCCCGCCGAGGCCAGCGGGGCCCTCGCGGCCCGCCTCCGCCGCCGCCGCCCGCGCCCGACCAGCCGCCTCCGCCCGTCGCCGGCCGCCTCGTCCTCGACCTCGCGCTGCCCGGCCGCCTCCGCCCGTCGCCCGGCCGCCTCGGCCGCCGCCGCCCAGCGCCCGACCAGCCGCCCCGCCCGTCGCGGTCGCTTCCTCGCCCGCCGCCGCGCGTCCCGGCGGATCCGCGAGCCCGGCCGCCCGACCCTCCTCCTCCGGCACCAACTCCGGCGAGCCGCGCCGCCGCCTCGGTTTGCGCGACGAACCCTAGATCCATCCGGTTGACCCGAAATCCTCCAAGTCTCTTTCCTGCAGATATTTTGTCGCATGTTCATAGCATCATAACTTTGCACCCGTGGCTCCGTTTTTGGCGTGTGGCATACCGAATTGTTCGCCTCGATGAGTACATCATTTCATCTCATTGCATCATTTTCATTTGAGCTCATCTTGATGCGAAATGCTGTTAGAATAGGGCTATGTGATGTTAGTTTGATTCTTATCGAACATGCACTTTTGTCATTTTGCCGTGATTGATGTGTGCATCCTATGAACTTGAGTCCTACATGTGTTTTGTAATATGCCATGACATCTTTACAGGGGTATATTCCATGTATTTTTGTGATCTCTGTGGTGACTAGCACAAGCATGCAAACTAGGCTTCGTGATGTTGCTGATTTCAACCCCTGTTCTGCTGTTATTTTTATGCCATGTAAACTTGATGCAACCGAGAGATACATGCTTATTTTGAGATACTTCATTAAGGATGTTTTGAACATATGGTTATTCTCTATCCATCCATGCCCTTGTTTGAAATTATGGAGTGCCATAGCTTGAGTCAATCGAGCTCTACTTTTGCTATAAAATGTTTCCTGGCAGATTGTTTACATGTTATTCAATTTTGCCATGGTTGTTGTAGTTGATCCGTGTATGCTATGATGTTATTCTTGCCATGTATAGCTTCTATGCCATGTCTTCTTGATGGATGTATGCTTAGTTTATCATGAAATGCTCTGTAGTGAGTGCATCGAGCTCATGAAGATGCCTTCATAATTCTGTCAATGTCATGCCCTGTTTCTTTGAATCATTATGAAATTTGCTATATTGACACGGGTGCTATTACATTTTCTGATCCCTTTTGGCTCTTGGTCAGTAAGGGACTTTTGTTCAATGCCTTGAGTAGATTCATGCCGTGCCATATTTTGCTATGTCTTGTTCCTGTAGCAGGTTGTTTGCTTGCTCTAAACATGCCTTCCTGATGTTAATTTCTGGCATGTTAGTATTTTCTCTAAGTCTGTGAAGCTGATATATTTTGCACTTTTGCCATGCTTGTTTGGACCTGTTATGGTGTGATTTAGCCGTAGCTCAGTGTTCATCTTTTGTCAAGCATCTTGAGTAGATCACTTCCATATGCTTTGTTGGTATGTTTGGGTGCAGTATCGTAATTTCTTTTTGCTTGCTATGTGGCATCATGCTGTTAATAGCAGATTTGTGTCAATCTTGTTTTGCTTGTCATTTGCTAACCGTGCATCCGATTCAGGTGATCTTTATATTGATTTCAACCGAAATCATCTCACCTTTCCAGCGGCATACTTGGTTTGCCAAGTTGATGCCTTGTTCATAACTTTTCCTTCCGGAGCACGCATACGCATTGCATCTCACATCTCGCATATCATGCCATGTATTGCATCATGTTGTTTGTGCATCGCCCGTGATTTATTGTGGTTCCAGTGTTTGTGTTCTTGCTATGGGTAGAGCCGGGAGACGAGTACGTGAACGAGGAACCTGTTGAGAACGCTTACGAGGATCAAGCTTTCGACAACTCTGAGAACCTTGCAGGCAAGATGATCATACTCTCGAAATCACTTCTATCTTTGCTTGCTAGATGCTCGCTCTTTTGCTATGCCTATGCTACGTTACCTACCACTTGCTATATCATGCCACCCATATTGCCATGTCAAACCTCTAACCATCCTTTCCTAGCAAACCGTTGATTGGCTATGTTACCGCTTTGCTCAGCCCCTCTTATAGTGTTGCTAGTTGCAGGTGAAGGTGAAGTTTGTTCCTTGTTGGAACATGGATATTTTGGGTTATCACAATATATTTAATTAATGCACCTATATAGTTGGTAAAGGGTGGAAGGCTCGGCCTTATGCCTGGTGTTTTGTTCCACTCTTGCCTCCCTAGTTTCCGTCATACCGGTGTTATGTTCCTTGATTTCACGTTCCTTACACGGTTGGGTGATTTATGGGACCCCCTTGACAGTTCGCTTTGAATAAGACTCCTCCAGCAAGGCCCACCTTTGGTTTTACATTTGCCACCTAAGCCTTTTTCCCCCGGGTTTTCGCGAGCCCGAGGGTCATCTTTATTTTAACCCCCCCGGGCCAGTTCTCCTTCGATTGCTGGTCCAACTTGAGCGATGTCCGGCGCCCTTGGGCAATCAGGGTCTATGCCAACCCGACGTCTGGCTCATCCGGTGTGCCACGAGAGCGAGATATGTGCAGCTCCTATCGAGTTTGTCGGCACATCCGGGCGGCTTTGCTGGTCTTGTTTTACCATTGTCGAAATGTCTTGTAGTCCGGGATTCCGAGACGATCGGGTCTTCGGTAGAAGAATATCCTTCATTGACCGTGAGAGCTTATAATGGGCTAAGTTGGGACACCCTGCGGGTATTATCTTTGAAAGCCATGCCCGCGGTTATGAGGCAGATGGGAATTTGTTAATGTCGGTTGTAGAAAACCCGAAGTTGACCTTAATTAAAATACATCAACGCGTGTGTAACGTGATGGTCTCTTCTCGTGAGTCCGGGAAGTGAACACGATGTTGGAGTTATGTTTGGCGTAAGTAGTTTCAGGATCACTTCTTGATCGCTACTAGCTTCACGACCGTGCCTTGCTTCTCTTCTCGCTCTCTTTTGCGAATGTAGCCACCATATATGCTAGTCGCTTCTGCAGCTCCACCTCACAACTCTGTCCTTCCTATAAGCTTAAATAGTCTTGATCTCGGGTGTGAGATTGCTGAGTCCCGTGACTCACAGATTCTACCAAAACAGTTGTAGCTGCCGGCGATGCGGTCAGGTGGCGCAACCGAGCTCAAGTGGGAGTTCGACGAGGCGTGGTCGTTACTATGTGTCTTTTCACGATGATCGATAGTGGAGCCCAGTTGGGACGATCGGGGATCATGTAGCATTTGGGGTAGTCTTCTTTTATTTTGGTTCCGTAGTCGGACCTTGAGTGTAATCTGGATGATGGATGTTTATTTATGTATTGTGTGAAGTGGCGACTGTAAGCCAACTATGTATCACTTTCCCTTGTATATTACATGGGTTGTGTGAAGATTACCTCACTTGCGACATTGCTTTCAATGCGGTTATGCCTCTAAGTCGTGCTTCGACACGTGGGAGATATAGCCGCATCGAGGGCGTTACAATACCACATCGTTTCTGTGCTTCCAGAGCAACCAAAAGACTAAAAGAGAGGTCGCTCTTATAGTTTTCCGGTTTGTGTCCATTAGGTCCTGCCTGATGCACCATGAGCTGAGTTCTTCGTTTCCGAGCGGCAAACGCAGACCGGCACGTGACCCCAGCAATCCAGTGCCAAATTTGCCTAGCAAACACACAATCCAGCAACAGATGGTTGATGGATTCGTCGGCTTGACCACAAAGTGGGCACGAGTCTTGGTGTGAAAGGCCTCTACTGGCGAGGCGATCGGAAGTCCAACACCTGTTCTTGAGCGCGAGCCAGGCGAAGAAGCGGCATCGTAGCGGTGCCTGAGATCCCCAGGTGTCCATCCTCATCCCGATCAGGAAAAGCCTCGCCGGCCTCCCTGTCCTCTGCCTCGCCTCCACCGCCGGACCTCCTTCCTCTGCTCCACGTGATGCCGACCTCGCCAAGGCCCAGCGCCGCCAGCTCCGCCGCCCCTTGTCTCGCCCGCGCCGGTGACCAGTAGCAGGTCGCTGCTCTGCGCCGTCCCTGTCTTGTCCGTCGTCGGCTTGCTGCACCTCCGGTCATCCCCATCGACTGCAGGCCTCCTCGCCCGTGCCTCCTGCCCCATCGGCCTCCTCGCTGCCTCGGCTTCTTCTCCGTGCGGCTCCCTTCTTGCACCTCTATTTCCCCCCGACGCCGACCAGCGTCATGACTGCTGCGGTGCCCCTCTGCCTCCTCGCTGTCATGCCGTTGATTCCACTGATCCTGCTGGCCTCGCTCAGGAAGGCCGCCGCTGCCGCTCCCCTACACCTTCACCATGGCCCCGTGCGCATGCTGCTGTTGCATGGCCCCATGCATCCACCACTGCTGCGAGCACAACATCCGCAAGACGCTGCCTCCGTTGCACCCTTCCCGAGCAGGAGTACTTTGGATTCTCCAAGTACGACTACTCGGTGACGCGTCAAGTACCTCTACCGCCGTCTTTGGAATCCTAAGAGCGCCAAGTACCTCGATGCCCGACGCCTAGAACGACCACCGTCGCCGTGGATCCGACGACGTGTGTACCTCTACCGTCGACCTCGTATTCGTCAAGTTCATCTCCGACACGTGTACCACTTCTTCCTACGATCGTCCTGAGAATGTCTACTTCCCCTACATCGCATCGAACCCGATCCACTCCGAAAAGGCACGCTTGAAAGGTATAACCCCGAGACGAGGCCCGTGGACCAAATTCATGTGTTGTATGAGATGCACCCTATGTTTGCACCTTGTCCGAATTGTTTCTTGCACGTTCACCGTAAGCCATGCCACCAACATGTGGGACACCCGTTATCCAGGATCACTCCCCGTCACTCTTGCACGTTTCGCGCACCCACACTTGTTCCTTTGCACCAGCATCTCAATCGAGTTGCCGGAACCGGGAAGTTGGCGTGGCACCATTTCCGTTTCGCTGCCGTGGCACCCTTTTCCTTCCGCCATGGCGACAAATGCCTCGTATCATGCTCATGTCAATATTTTCATAAAATTGCTTAAAACTTGCATATGTCATCCGCATCATGATAACAACATTTAAAACGGTTAAAATTGTTGTTTGCTTTAAATTGCTAAATGCATGTGGGGATTTTCATAATTGTTGTTTGTTGTTTCCGGCCCCATTTAAATTGCTTAGATAGTGTAGTTTAATTGTGCTTCACCTCTTGCCATGTTAAGAACATTTAAACTTGTTGGATTCTTAGACGAGATCAAACTAAATAATTGAATGTGGTGTTTTGTCAATATGCATCTCGTTGCATATTGAGCTCCACTTAACTTGTAGTTTTTGTTTGTGCACTTTGCCATGCCATACAGATTTAAACCGGACATTAATCACCCTTGGTTGTGCATCATGCCATGTTTATACTTGTGTATTTACCATTTGTTTCCTTCTTTACGTTTTGTTTCTCTCGTTAGCTTCGGTTTCGTTCTGGAGTTGTGAGGATTCGTTCAACTACATCCATTTGTCTTTTTCATGGACTCGTTCTTCTTCCTTGCGGGATCCCAGGCAAGATGCTCGTTCCTTGATATCACCTCTATCTTTACTTTGCTAGTTGTCTCGCTCTATTGCTATTGTGGCGCGACCTATCACTTGCTTGTCAGCCTCCTACATTGCCATGAAACCTCTAACCACCCTCCTAGCAAACCGTTGATTGACTAAGATACGCTTTTGCTCAGCCCCTCTTATAGCGTTGTTAATTGCAGGTGAAGTTGAAGATTGCTCCATGTCGGAACTTGGATATTTCGGGAATATCACAATATCTCTTATTTAAGTTAATGCACCTATATACTTGGTAAAGCGTGGAAGGCTCGGCCTTATGCCTAGTGTTTTGTTCCACTCTTGCTGCCCTAGTTTCCGTCATACCGGTGTTATGTTCCTTGATTTTGCGTCCCGAACACGGTGAGGGGTATGGGGCCCTCTTGACAGTTTGCTTTGAATAAAACTCTTCCAGCAAGGCCCAACATTGGTTTTAACATTTTCCATACTAATACTTGAACTAAATAATTAATTGGCATAGGGCGTCATGAACCTGAGGATTCTTTTCTACATATAGGGAGGGGCCAGTGCTGATGGTGTTGGTCCCAAACTAGAGCACCGTGCAGGACCGCCTCTTGTCAACTTGGGGTATCTTTGGTACCTGTACGCTTAGCTCATCCGTCATGGCCTGAGACGAGATACGCGCGGCTACTATAAGGGTATTGGCACGTCGGGAGGTCTTGTTGGATTAGTTTTACCATTGTCGAAATGTCTTGTGCACCGGGATTCCGAGTCTGATCGGAGGGTCCCGCGATGGAGCATTGTCTCCATGGATCGTGAGCTTGTCATGTGCTAAGTTGGAACACTCCTGCAGGCTTTAAACTTTTGAAAGTCATGCCCGTGGTTATGTGGTAGATGGGAATTTTTTAATATCCGGTTGTAGAGGACTTGAAGTAAACTCAATTAAAATACACCAACCGTGTGCGTAACCGTGACTGTCTCTTTTCGGGTGTGTGCGAGAAGAGAACACGGTTGTGTTATGTTTGAACGTAAGTAGTTCAGGATGATCATTACTAGTTGACGACCGTTTGTGTAGCTTCTCATCTTACTTTTGTACTCGTAAGTTAGCCACCATACAATGCTTAGCGCTTGCCGCAACCCCACTGAATAATATCTCCCCACCTAAAAGCTTAGTTAGTTTTGATACCCGGGAACAAGATTGCTGAGTCCTCGTGACTCACGTTTTACTACACAAACAAGTGCAGGTACAGCTAAGTTCGATGCAGGCGATGGCCAGGAGCTCCAATGGGAGTTCGTTGAAGAGCGTGGGCGTATGTACGTGACATACCCCGATGATCAGTAGTGGTTCCTACTAGGGCCGATCGGGCATAGTTGAGTGGTTATCTTCTTTTCTTTTGGATCCGTCCGTAGTTGGACCTTGTGTGTACTCTGAATGATGTATGGATATTTTGATCATTTTGTGACGTGGCGATTGTAAGACAACTATTTACTTCCTCGTTCATTAAATGGGAATGTGTGAAGATGACCCTTATTGCGATCATACCAAAATGCGGTTATGCCTCTAAGTCGTGCCTCGACACGTAGAAGATATAGCTGCATCTTGGGCGTTACACACAAACTATCTGCAGGTCCTCTACAAATACGCCCCCAACACATTCACGCATGTTTTGTCTTTCTTTCGTGATATATACAGTGACGATCATTGTATTTGAAGCGAAAGCACGATACATACATTGGACTTCAGAATCCACTCATTACGGTCACCATTTATGTTTTGTGGTTATTATACAGTCACGTGCTCACCGTACAGCTCTATATTTGCTCAAGACGCGACTAGTTGACCAGTTAAACGCTCCACATGGCACCTCTAGTGTTGCATCACATTATCTCACTACCATTGGGCCCACCTGTCGGCGTGTATCTACTCTACATCTACACTCTTATAAAAGACAGAGTTGGTGATGATGGTGTGTCTGCCATCCTACAATATAGGCCGTCTGATTTATATCTGACGGATAGGAAGGAAACTATGGCAACTTTGCAAAAAGGTACCCACACACCTCTCCACATTTGCAAATAAGGCATTCCCTCGTTCATCCTTTTGTCTCACAAGATAAACTAGTCATACAAATGCATCTTGATATTATGTGCAATGCACGAGCATCTTGCTAGCAAGAATGAAAACAAACGACAAAAAAATATTGGATGGTGGTTCGAAGTCATGACTGCGGGCACAACGGACAAGGTGACCTTGTATTGGTATGCTGAGCCGTCTGTTTTAACACACATAGCTGGTGTGGTGATTATACACACACGCACACATGCACACAAACTGCATTCATGCAACACTCACACGAACACATGCAGCCACGCACGCATGTAACGCTCACACGTACACACGCAGCCACGCACGCAACACTCACACGCAACCACACGCACGGATGCATGCACACACCACACGACCAACACACACTCTCATGCTCAAATGCTCAACCTACACGTGCATGCGCACACATCAGGCCCTGACAGACACATACACAACTAGGTGGTTCCCGCGCACAGGTTGGAGTCTTGTCCCGCCTGCGTAAATTTGTCTTTATCTGACCTTTTTCCTATGCGAACTAGCAGGTGGGACCCAGAAGGAACGTGGTCAATTTAACTAGTCAACATGGTTCCACGCACACTATTTGGCCGGTCAACATAGTGCAATCTGATGCTGAATGGTGAGCAAGTGACCATATAATCACCGCAAAACGTATATAGTGACTGTAATGAGTGTATTCTGAAGTCTGGTGACCATATTACGCTTTTCTCTCTGTAGGCCCTCCAAAACTACATCTCTACACGTTCCCTCATGTTACATCTAACAACTATGCAATACAACACTTCTACTACACTCTAACACAATAAATCATACTCCCTCCCGTTCCTTGATATAAGGTGTATAGATTTTTGAGAAAAATCCAAAATATAAGGTGTATTGCGTTGCACCACTCGTTTGGATAATTATTTTGGGGATTTGATTACATTTCCTTATATGAGGCAAGCTCCTCTATTTTCTCATGTTAATTAGTCAAGTGTAATCTCGCCCCAAACTTGTGAAAAATTTCCTCCATGTGCGTTCTTTAATTTCCGTGCCAAAAACTATACACCCTATATCTAGGAACGGAGGGAGTATGTGTTTTTAGTTTTACTAGATATCATATTGTTACTTAATTATTCAGTTTGCATACATTAAAATTGCCTTTGAAATGTATGGCCAGTATCATCTACCGCGTGGGAAAAATCCCGCCCTTTCCTGTTTAATTGGGTTTGTATCGATGGATCGTGTGAAACAACAAAACTATAGTACTATAGTACAACAGTACAAGTAACAGTTGACTGAGCCGTCGTGTCGTGTACTCCTCCGTCGTAAGAGTGGAGCGCTCACTTTCATAAATGTTCTAGTCCCTTTCGCCGACATGTGGGACATCAAGCTACTGGGTCCACGTGCCATACCAAAATACAGTGCAGAGCAGCAGGGGTGAAGCACCCCAGTCATGGCGCCGGCGTAGTAATGAGAAATGAGGTGTAAAATCACAAAGCTACACCTTTCCCGCAGTTAGTTGGAGGGACGAAGTAATAATGCTAAAAAGGAAGTTGGAGGGATGAAGCAACCATCATTTCACTCGTTGCTGAATCCGCTTCTCCCTCATCTTCTACAAGTTAACCACGTGTTGCTTATGCCGTTGTTCTGCCTCATGTGGGACGCAGATCGGCTTGGTAAAGCACTGACACGTGGGACCGCATGTTAGCAAATCTCCAGGCCAACATCCTCTAAAAATAAGAAACCTCCCTCACCATCCGCGCAATAAAATCACCTCCTTTTTACTAATCTTGATTCTATAATTTTTTAGATCAATATAATTGAGATTTGTATAGATAGCACACATGAGCAAAAGCAAGTGGTACTGTTAAGGGCATCCACAATGTGTAGCCAAATGTGAAAATAGCCTTTGGCATCGATGGGAACCATTGTGGACGGTGCTGCCAAAGCCAAAAAGATGGAACTGAAACTCCCTGATTGATTGATTGAAGGAACAGAAAAATGCAATGTCTCTCCTCTTTCTCCCGTGCTTGAACGCATGTACAGTATAGACCACAGAGTCTACTCCCCTGTCCCTTCTATCACAAATCACAAAGTAGTGAGGCATCAAGTCACAAAGCACGGACGAAGCAACCATCATTTCACTCTTCGCTGACTCCGCTTCTCCATTATCTTCTTCGAGAAACCACCTCACCGCACTAAGCTGGACGGAGGACGCTACTGTGTACTAGTACTAGTACATTTACACGTCCTTTGGTTCAGCGGACTTCTGGATGCAAATAAGGTGGTTGTCTCGGCTTCAGGAGAGCACTTGCGAGCGACTTACCGTGGTCTCCTCAATGGTGTTTTCCGTTGAGCGCGCCTTCGCCAAACCACAGCGTTCGAGATATAAATCGGCGTCACTACAATGGGGAAGGAAGTCAAATAGTTACTACCTCCATTTTTTTGTACACAAGGCCAGTATATCAAAATTACAATTTGCGAGGCAACATCGATGGGTTTTGCCTCGTACTAGCAACCAAGGACATTAATATACCCTTGTATGCATGCAGAAGTAAGAAGGTTGGTTTGCATGGCGCTGCATTAATCAAGTGATGAGGAGTGAGATGGTTAGCTCTTTGGGCTTTGGAGAAAAAATACGCATTAATTGACATGTCAAACGAGGATTTGTATTGATTAATCCCACGGAGGAAAACCCTGCCTTTCTTTTTTAACACTAGTACTCCTACGTACGTACTTGTATCCTGTTTGGGTCTAGGGCTTGCATTGCCATTCCTCGCCACACATTTTTGCCAAGCTTGCCTAAAGTTTTCAAAATTAAAAGGAGGTACACTTGCGCACGGCTATCGTGGTCGCACAACACCCTCACACAATCGCTCCTGCCTTGGCATGCATCGCACCGCACCCCTCCACTGATCGCTCCTGCATGCCGCAAACCCAACCAAGGGAACACACCCTCACTGACACGTCCTACCGCATGTGATCAAACCAAACTCAGCCATCCTACCGCTGACACATAATTTTTGTTTATACAGTATGTTTATCCAACCACATGTTGGGGAAGATCCTGTTGGGGAACGTAGTAATTTAAAAAAAAATCCTATGCACACGCAAGATCATGGTGATGCATAGCAACGAGAGGGGAGAGTGTTGTCCATGTACCCTCGTAGACCGAAAGCGGAAGCATTAGCACAACGCGGTTGATGTAGTCGTACTTCTTCACGATCAGACCGATCAAGTACCGAACGCACGGCACCTCCGAGTTCAGCACACGTTCAGCCCGATGACGTCCCTCGAACTCTGATCCAGCCGAGTGTTGAGGGAGATTTTCGTCGACCAAGACGACGGCGTGGTGGCGATGATGATGTTCTACCGGCGCAGGGCTTCGCCTAAGCACCGCTTCTGATATTATCGAGGTGGACTATGGTGGAGGGGGGCATCGCTGCGGCTAAAAGATCAAGCGATCAATTGTTGTGTCTCTAGGGTGCCCCTGCCCCCGTATATAAAGGAGCAAGGGGGGAGGTGCGGCCGGCCTAGAGGGGGCGCGCCAGGAGGAGTCCTACTCCTACTGGGAGTAGGACTCCCTCCCTTTTCCTTGTTGGACTAGGAGTGGAGGGGGAATGAGGAGTGAGAGAGGAAGGAAAGGGAGGGTGCTTCCAATATATCAATCTTCATGTCTCGACCATTTCGAGACTCCCGTCATGTCTGTGATCACAACGGGACTACGAACAACCTTCGGTACATCAAAACATATAAACTCATAATATAACTGTCATCGAAACATTAAGCGTGCGGAGCCTATGGGTTCGAGAACTATGTAGACATGACCGAGACACATCTCCGGTCAATAACCAATAGCGGAACCTGGATGCTCATATTGGCTCCCACATATTCTACGAAGATCTTTATCGGTCAGACCGCATAACAACATACATTGTTCCCTTTGTCACCAGTATGTTATTTTCCCAAGATTCGATCGTCGGTATCTCAATACCTAGTTCAATCTCGTTACCGGCAAGTCTCTTTACTCGTTCCGTAATACATCATCCCGCAACTAACTCATTAGTTGCAATGCTTGCAAGGCATAAGTGATGTGCATTACCGAGAGGGCTTAGAGATACCTCTCCGACAATCGGAGTGACAAATCCTAATCTCGAAATACGCCAACCCAACAAGTACCTTCGGAGACACCTGTAGAGCACCTTTATAATCACCCAGTTATGTTGTGACGTTTGGTAGCACACAAAGTGTTCCTCCGGTAAACGGGAGTTGCATAATCTCATAGTCATAGGAACATGTATAAGTCATGAAGAAAGGAATATCAACATACTAAACGATCGAGTGCTAAGCTAACGGAATGGGTCAAGTCAATCACATCATTCTCCTAATGATGTGATCCTGTTAATAAAATGAAAACTCATGCCAATGGCTAGGAAACATAACCATCTTTGATCAACGAGCTAGTCAAGTAGAGGCATACTAGTGACACTCTGTTTGTCTATGTATCCACACATGTATTATGTTTCCGGTTAATACAATTCTAGCATGAATAATAAACATTTATCATGATATAAGGAAATAAATAATAACTTTATTATTGCCTCTAGGGCATATTTCCTTCAGATCCGTACGGCCCGTGCGGTGGTCTGTTGGGGAAGAAGAAGAGGTGCGGAAGAAGGGTTAGGAGACGTAGGATATTCATCCAACCGCCTGAAATGGTCGACTGACCCAAATGATGAAAGTCAGGCGTCTTGCATAAATATATGTTTTTAAACAGCAAAAGATCCCTAATAACAACAACATAAAGAAAAACTATCACTGCTCGCGGAACGAGACAACCTCGTCGTCCTTGCCTGCCGACGTGTGTCCCCGCACCATGGTTGTCCTCGGCCACAAGCTACTCATTCACACGGAGCGTGCGGGCGCTCTGCACGGACGAGAGCACCGCCTAGTTCAAGTCCAGGACGTCCAGTTCCACCAACAGGAGGGTCTCGATGTAACATCCCTAGCCTTGCTATGCACTTGGACTAGCTTGGATATTCCATCATGTATAAACTTCTTTTAAACTTGAAATGGGGATTGTTCAAACCCTAGCACCAGATCAAATCAAATAGGTTCAACCTAAAATAATCTTCAATGAACCCAAAATGCCCTTTGAAAATGTTCATGATTTTTGATAAAGGTGAAAACCTCTGCGAAAAATGATGAGCATATTTCTTGACCATTTATGGATATTTGAATTAACCCATATTGTATTTAGTTGGGGCCTTTAAATGCTATATATATTTTCAACAGCACCAATAATTTTGAAACTTTTGGTAGGGCTCTAGAATTATTCAGTTAGCATCCAAAAATATTTTCAGAATTTACTAAAATGGTTTAGTAATTTTATTACTAAATCAAAACAAACAAAACAAAATAGAAAAACAGAAATAAAAGAGAGAGAGGACTTACCTGGCTCACCTGTCCAGTCCAGCTGACCCAACACTGTAGCTGGCCCAGGCCAACCGCGCACCATCCTCAACCTCCTACCTGTAGGTAGGAGGGTGTGTACCCGACGCGCGCCGGCACGCGCCGGCCACCTCCTGCCTGCTTTCTCGCTGCTGGAGACGGCCCCGAGCACCACGCACCCCCCGGACCCTCTCATTCTCTCCCGTGCTCATTGTCTCCTATGCCGCCCTCTCTCTCCCGCGACTGAATGCCACCATCGCCGCCGCTCGCCGTTTCCACGGCCACAGTCACCGCCTCGCCCGACCGAGCGGTCCCCGAGCTCCGCCACGACGTCGTCGTCCTGCCCACCGAGTCACGTGGCGCTAGAAGCTCTGCTACAACTCCAACGCCGCCGTTTTCCTCCTCAGTCGTCCGAGATCACCGTCGCCCGTACGTCACCGTCCGGCCTTCTCCGAGCCCGCGTCAATGCCCTCTGCAACCACTGTGGGTTCCGGCGTCGAAACTCCCTCTCCCCCGAGCTCATTACGCCCTGTAGCCGTCACCCCCTTGCCGACCAAATCGCGCCGCCGCCTGAGGTCCTCACCGCTGTGGCCACGTCCACTAGAGCTTGGAACTGAGCGCGTCACCGCTCTCAGCGCGTCACCACGGGGCCGTAGCAACCACCCGTTGCTCCTTCCGTGCCCTCCGACATCAGAATTGTCGAGTGCGAACTCCGGCGCCGCGGATGTGCTCGCCGCCGTCTTTTCCGGCCACCCGAGCACCTCTAGCTGCTACCAAATGAGGTGCCTCGCCGAGCCGCGTCCGTAGAGCCCAGCCACGCGAGCTCTTGTCACCGGAGATGGCCGGACGAGGAGCACCATCACGTTCTGCTTAACACCAGCAGCTAATGCCAGTTAGGTGACATGGCGGATTAGTTTAGCCACTAACCCCATGGTTAGTTTCACCCGGTGACACTGACATTGGGCCCGACCATGTTAATCTTTAGACTAGGTTTATTTTAAAACATGTTAGTTAACTGAGTCAATGACATGTGGGGCCCACGGGCCAGGTTTGACCTGGACCGGTGATACGTCCATTTTGCATCATGCTTTTATATCGATATTTATTGCAATATGGGCCATTATTACACGTTATGTTATAATACGTATGCCTATTCTCTCTTATTTTACAAGGTTTACATAAGGAGGAAGAATGCGGCAATTTGAATTACAGGGTGGAAAAGGAGCAAATATTAGAGACATATTTTGCACAACTCAAAAGTCCTGAAACTCCATGAAAGTCATTTTGGGAAATAATAAAAATATCCAGCGGAAGAAGTTCAACGGAGGGCCCACCTGTCCATGAGGGTGGGGCGCGCCCCTACCCCAGTAGCTATCACGCCAATATGCGACCCTATCCAAAAAGGAACTCGAAGGTCCCACCAAGGATAGACCCGCATATTGAAACGCTTTTGCAAGGTGGATATCATTACATCAACATTACATAATAGTGGGGATACATCCAATACATACAATGTCACATGAATACAACAATACATCATATACAAGAACAACATCCGACTATGGATGAAACATAAACAGAAGCTCAACGACATCCACCCTGCTAGCCCAGGCTGCCGACCTGGAACCTATCCCCTGATCGAAGAAGCAGAAGAAGAACTCCAAAACAAGCAAACATCGCTCTCGCGTCATGATCATCGCAAACCTGTACCTGCAACTGGTGGTGTAGTAATCTGTGAGCCACAAGGACTCAGCAATCCCATTACCATGGGTATCAAGACTAGCAAAGCTTAATGGGAAAGGAAGGGATAAAGTGGTGAGGTTGCAGCAGCGACTAAGCATATATGGTGGCTAACCAACGCAAATAAGAGCGAGAAGAGAAACAAAGGAACGGTCGTCAACTAGTAATGATCAAGAAGTGAACCTGAACTCCTACTTACGTCAAACATAACCCAGAACCGTGTTCTCCTCTCGATCAACCCGAAAAGAGACACTCACGATTCACGCTACGGTTGGTGTATTTTAGAAGAGTTTGCTTCAAGTTTACTACAACCGGATATTAACAAATTCCCATCGCCACATAACCGCCGCACGGCTCTCGAAAGTTTATACCTGCAGGGTGTCCCAACAGCCCATGATAAGCTCTCGCGATCAACGAAGGATATTCCTTCTCCGGGAAGACCGATCAGTCTCGGAATCCCGGCTACAAGACATTTCGACAGCAATAAAACAAGACCAGCAAGACCTCCCGGCGTGCCGACACCCTGATAGTAGCCGCGCGTATCTCGTCTCAGGCCACGACCGGATGAGCAGTCCGTACAACTAAAACCAGCCCTCAAGTTTCCCCGAGGTGGCGCTGCAAAGGGCTCTAGTTTGGACCAACACTTAGACAAGCATTGGCCCGGGGGGCTGAATAAAGATGACCCTTGGGTTAATTACTCCCAAGGGAAATGTAGGTGGTGGTGAGGCAAATGGTAAAACCAATGTTGGGCCTTGCTGGAGGAGTCTTATTCAAAGCGAACTATCAAGGGGGTCCCATAAATCACCCGACCGCGTTAGGGACGCAAAATCCGGGAACATAATACCGATATGACGGAAACTAGGGCGGCAAGAGTGGAACAAAACACCAGGCATAAGGCCGAGTCTTCCACCCTTTACCAAGTATATAGATGCATTAATTAAATAAGATATATTGTGATATCCCAACAAGTAAACATGTTCCAACAAGGAACAACATCTCCATGTTCCAAAAAGGAACAAACTTCATCTTCACCTGCAACTAACAACGCTATAAGAGGGGCTGAGCAAAGCGGTAACATAGCCAAACAATGGTTTGCTGGGAAGGTGACAACGAGTTAGAGGTTCATGGCAATTTGGGAGGCTTGAGCAGCAAGTGATAGGTAGCGCAGCATAGCGATAGAACGAAGCAACTAGCATAGAAATGAAATCCCGCAAGAAATAAGAACGAGTCCATGAAGAAGACGAACGGATGAAGCCGAACCAAGCGTAGACGAACGAATCCTCACGATCGCAATGAAACAGGAACTAACAAGAAGAAGCACACAACAAGGTAAACACACCACACATGAACAAGACATGATGCACAACAAGCATGATGCATGACAATTCTAGATGAGGCTACTCATGGAAAGAGATGATGCAAACAAGAGCAACACATCAAAGCAAGTTTAAATGAGGCCGGAAACAACATATAACAATTCCGGTAAGTCCTCATATGCAAATTTCGAAATTGGTCCAGATCTGAATAAACCTTATGTTCAAGTTGTTAAACAGCAAGTTAAAATGCATCATGATGATCTACACGAAATTCTAGTCAAGTTACATATAAAGTTCATTAGATTCGGAGCTACGGCCTAGAAGATATGAGCAAAACAATTTAAACATGGCTTGATGCAAAATGCATACAAACATCAAGCAAACACCTCAAAACAAGGATGCAACATGATAATATGAAACTACATGCAAAATCAAGCAAGTTTCATATAGAGCACACTCAAAAGCGAACAGCGGTTCAACACATACACACTATACAAGACATGACAACAATCTGTCTAAAACAGCAAGTAGGCATATTGCAAGCATCAAAACAACATGCTACAGCATCTCAACGTAATAAAAAAAGGCATGGGCATGATGTACAGGTAAAGCATAACCAAACATGAACACTGAGCTATCTCCAGAAATCAGTAGAACATGCTCAAAATGACATGGCAAGATTGCAAATAATAACAGTTTCAGACTTTAGCAGAAATAACATCAGGTTGCAATGTTTAGAGCTATCAAACAACATGCTACAGGAACTTATCATGGCAAACAAAGGTATGGCATGCATCTAATAATTGCATAGAACAAAAGTCCTTCAGTGACCATGAGCCAAAAAGGATCAGAAAATATGATGGCACCCATGTAAACATGGCAAGTTATATTACAGATTCATACATGGCAGGAACAACAATAAGTAGGCATGTTGGTGAGCTTGAACCACTCACCACAGAGCAATACATGGCATGGCAAGGCAACTCACAGTAAGAAGACATGGCATAGAAGCTATACATGGCAAGAACAACATCGTAGCATACACGGATCAACTACAACAACCTTGGCAAAATTGAATAACATGTAAACAACCTGCCAGGAAACATTTTATAGCAATAGTAGAGCTCGATTGACTCAAGCTATAGCACTCCATAATTGCAAACAAGGGCATGTATGGATAGAGAATAACCATATGTTCAAAACATCCTTACTGAAGTATCTCAAAATATGCATGGATCTCTCGGTAGCATCAAGTTTACATGGCATAAAAATATCAGTAGTGAGGGCTGAAATCAGCAACATCATGAAGCCTAGTTTGCATGCTTGTGCTAGTCACCACAGAGATCACAAAAATACAAGGCATACACCCCTGTAAAGATGGCATGGCATATTACAAAACACATGTAGGACTCAAGTTCATAGGGTGCACACATCAATCATGGTAAAAATGACAAAAGTGCATGTTCTGATAAGAATCTGAAACTAACATCACATAGCCCTCTTCCAACAGCATTTCGGGCATCAAGATGAGCTCAAATGAAAATGATGCAATGAGATGAAATGATGTACTCGTCGAGGCGAACAATTCGAATATTACACGCACGAAACGGAGCTACGGATGCAGAGATACGGCATGATGAACATGAGCATGATAATCACACAGATAATCGGGACTTAGCAGAATTTAGAGGGGGGAAAGTCAACCTCGTCGCGGATCTCGCCGGAGAGGAGAGGAGGCGGCCGGAGGACGAGGGAGAGGCCGGGGAGGCATGGGGAGGGGCTGGCCCGGCGGATCCGGCCGGATCTGCTGGGCGGCGGAGGGCAGTGTGGCCGGCGGTGGGCAGCGCCATGGCGGAGGTGGGCGCCTGGCGGAGGGCGGCGGCGGCGGCCGCAGAGGGCTGCCGGGCGGCGCCGGGGGGCTTGGCGAGCGCCACTGGCGGCGAGGCGGGCTGGCAGCGGAGCTCGGCCGGGCGGCGCGACGCCCATGGGCGTGCCAGCGGCGGAGGCGGGCGAGGCGCCGGGCGGCGGCGCAGGCGCGCCAGGGCGGGAGGCGGGCATGAGGCGGCCCAGTGGGCGGCATGGGCGGCGACGGGCCATGCGGCGGTCGGCGATTGGCTGGGGGGAGCGGGGCGGACACGTCCGTCGGCGCGGGATGAAATGTCCGGCGGCGGCGGGGAAGGTTAGGGTAGGTTTGGACTCGGAATTTTTGGGGGAAGTCACATATTTATAGGTAGAGGGAGGTAGGAGTGTCCAAATGAGGAGCGGTTTTCGGCCACGCGATCGTGATCGAACGACCGAGAGCATGGAGGTGTGTTAGATGGGTTTTGGGCCACTTTGGAAGGGGTGTTGGGCTGCAAACAAAAGAGGCTTTTGCGGTTACCCGGTTAACCGTTGGAGTACCAAACGACCTCCAAATGGCACGAAACTTGACAGGCGGTCTACCGGTGCTATACCAAGGCCGCTTCACAAACCTCGGTCCATTCCGAGACCGTTTAACACCCGCTTTACGAAAAAGAGGCAAAAGGGGCGCGGGAGACATAGGAGTGCGGATTGCAAAACGGACAACGGGGAAAATGCTCGGATGCATGAGACGAACACGTATGCAAAATTAAATGCACATGATGACATGATATAAAATGCAGATGATGACATGGCAAAGTGCAACACGCAATAAAATGACATGGCAACGACGGCGAATAACTGGAAGACACCTGGCGCATCGAATCCGGGGCGTTACACGCGCCCCCTACCTCGTGGGCCCCCTGTTGGCTCTCCGATGGCCATCTTCTGCTATATGAGGTCGTTCGTCGAGAAAAAAATCATAAGCAACCTTTCGGGACGAAACTGCGCCGCTACGTGGCGGAACCTTGGCGGAACCAATCTAGGGCTCCGCAGAGCTGTTCTGCCGGGGACACTTCCCTCGGGAGGGGCAATCATCGCCATCGTCATCACCAATGCTCCTCTCATCGGTGAGGGCAATCTCCATCAATATCTTCACCAGCACCATCTCCTCTCAAAACCCTAGTTCATCTCTTGTATCAATTCTTGTCTCCAAGTCCGGCATTGGTACTAGTAGGTTGCTAGTAGTGTTGATTACTCCTTGTAGTTGATGCTAGTTGGTTTATTTGGTGGAAGATCATATGTTCAGATCCTTTATGCATATTATTACCCTCGATTATGAACATGAATATGCTTTGTGAGTAGTTATGTTTGTTCACGAGGACATGGGAGAAGTCTTGCTATTAGTAGTCATGTGAATTTGGTATTAGATTCGATATTTTGATGAGATGTATGTTGTCTAGCCTCTAGTGGTGTTATGTGAGCGTCAACTACATAACACTTCACCATTATTTGGGCCTAGAGGAAGGCATTGGGAAGTAATAAGTAGATGATGGGTTGCTAGAGTGATGAAGCTTAAACCCTAGTTTATGTGTTGCTTCGTAAGGGGCTGATTTGGATCCATATGTTTCATGCTATGGTTAGGTTTACCTTAATACTTTTGTTGTAGTTGCGGATGCTTGCAATAGAGGTTAATCATAAGTGGGATGCTTGTTCAAGTAAGAACAGCACCCAAGCACCGGTCCACCCACATATCAAATTATCAAAGTACCGAACGCGAATCATATGAACATGATGAAAACCAGCTTGACGATATTCCCATGTGTCATCGGGAGCGCTTTTCCTTATATAAGAGTTTGTCTAGGCTTGTCCTTTGCTACAAAAGGATTGGGCCACCTTGCTGCACTTTATTTACTTTTGTTACTTGTTGCTCGTTACAAATTATCTTATCACAAAACTATCTGTTACCACTTATTTCAGTACTTGCAGAGAATACCTTGCTGAAAACCGCTTATCATTTCCTTCTGCTCCTCGTTGGATTCGACACTCTTACTTATCGAAAGGACTATGATAGATCCCCTATACTTGTGGGTCATCAACCGGCCCTGTTGACTTTCTGACGTCAGCATGACGCAGTGAACATTTTCCTGGATTATTTCTAATTCTAAATGATTTGGAAATTCTAGAAAATGTTTAAAACTTCTAAAAATCATAGAAATTCAACCGTAACTCCAAATGAAATAATTTATATATGAAAAATTATCAAAAAATGTAATCTATCCATCTATACCATTTTCATGCATGTTCGAACAATTTATAGTTGCTGAATAGGGCCAATCAAATATTTGGCATTTAAATTATCACATATGGAGTTCGAATTTGAACCTTGAGTTCAAACCAACTTCATTTAACTTGTTGCTAGCTACATTAGCTCAAATCACAGCATATTGCCATGCCATGATCATGCATCAAATTATCGCATTTTCATTGAATGTGTTCTTTCTTGTTTGCCGGTGTTTGTCCCCTCTCAGTAGACGTTGTTCCGACGATGTGATCGATGACACCGATGAAGAGCTATATCATCTTCAGAAGTGCCAGGCAAGAAAAACCCCCTTGTTCATTCCGATACAATCCCACTCTCTCGCTTCTGCTTTCTTTTACTGCATTAGGACAACAACGATTCAACTATTACATGTTGCGGTAGTTGAACCCCCTTCCTCTGCATGAATTGTCATTGCCACAGTAAATAGATGAAACCCACTAGCATGAGTAGGAGTTATTTGAGCCCTGATGTTCCTACTCATTCATGCTTGTTGTGATGCCTGCTACTTCTTAGAGTTGAGTCGGGTCTGATTCATCGGGGATGAATTGGAATGTGGTGAACATGTCCTACTATTGAGAGCTAAGTGTGTGAACACAATTTGGTAAAGGTAGCGATGAGAGGCCATGTAGGAGTACATAGTGGGTTGTCTCATTGAAACTGTCCTCACGAACTGAGTTCTGTGTTTGTGATCCATGAACAGTTACTACCACACATTGGGTTCCGGTAACTCGACCCCTCTCGGCTTATTAATCGCCTCGATCTCTGTCCAGGAGTTGCAACTAGTTTCTGGTGTTTGTAGGATATGTGTTGGGGGACGTGCGTAGCGCTGACCCTAGGGGTGGGCTATGATGCGGTAGAGACACGAGGCATGGTGTACCGAGATGCCCGTTTGGTGCCTCGGGAACCCTTCTCTCATCGTTTGGGGCCGTGAGCGAAACCCCGGCCGGATCTCCTAGAGGACGGAACCCGAATAGGCGATAAACCTGGACTAGAGACTTGTGTGGTTAGTCAGGTCGTGGCCGACTCCCTCGCCACGCTTCCGCTTGAAGGTTGCCGAGGTACACGCCGTGTACATGGTGGTAAGTGGCGAGTGCATTTGTGAAGAAGTACACCCCTGCAGGGTTATAAATGATCTATTCGAATAGTCGCGTCCGCGGTAAAGGACTTCTGGGTTGCCTATACAGTTCATAGACAAGTGAAAGTGGATACTCTAAAAGGCACAAGATAAGCGTGAGTGCTATGGATGGCGTTCTCGTAGGGAGATGGGAACGGATCCATAGCGGTGTATTGATTGGTGAATATGTGGACTCGTGTGCGCCACCTCAAAAGAGTTACTTGCAGTCATAGTCCAGGATAGCCACCGAGTCAAAGCTGGGTTGCTGCAGTTAAACTCCACCACCCCTTTGTTGATACTGATGCATATGTAGCTAGTTCTGATGTAAGTCTTGCTGGGTACATTTGTACTCACATTTGCTTAATTTATGTTTTTGCAGAGAGACTTCAGTCTCACTAGTAGTTCCGCGTGGCCTTCGATCTTTATCTTGTTACCTCAGCTACGATGTTGTGCCGTCGGCAGGGTCTTCTAGATAGTCAGGCTTCTCAGCCTTTTTCATTTGTAGTTGTCTGTACTCACGCAAGTTAAGCTTCCGCATGTGCTTATTGCTTGTATGACTTGAATGCTGGGTCATCAGACCCATGTTTGTAATATCTGGCTCCTCAGAGCCTAATGAATAAATACTTTGAGTCGTAGAGTTTTGTTGTGATGCCATCTTGCATTTGCACATATCGAGCATATTGTGTGTATGATTTTGAAATGCTTGGTATGTGTGGGAACCGAAAACCTAGTTGTTTATTCTTGGTAGCCTCTCTTATGGGGAAATGTCTCCTAGTTCTTCCACTGAGCCATGGTAGCTTGCTACTGCTCCGGAACACTTAGGCTGGCCAACATGTGTCCTTCTTCGTTCCTGTGTTTGTCCCTTCGGGGAAATATCACGGGTTGTTCCTTTAAGTCCTTGTAGCTTGCTACGACTTGGGTTCATACGTTGATGACCGACACGTTCGTTGTTGGGTCATGTATGCCTGTCACTATAACTTAGTGCCACTTTGGGTTTATGACTAGTCATGTCAGCCCGGGTTCTCTGTCATATGGATGCTAGCGACACTATCATATACATGAGCCAAAAGGCGCAAACGGTCCTGGGCCAGGTAAGGTGGCACCCATGGGAATACCGTGCGTGAGGCCGCAAAGTGATATGATGTGTTATATGCTACGTCGTTGTGACTTAGGATCGGGGTCCTGACAGCTTTGGTATCATAGCCTGACTGCCTGTAGGATTACCAAGCCAAACTGGTCTAAGTCGAGTCTAGAAATGCTTTAGTTATATAAGGGAATTGATTGTGGAAGGGAATGTAAGGCTCTTTTTACTCCTTTACCTCGTGCCATTCTGATCTGAGACAACCTCTTCTTTTCTATGCGGATTAAGAACTAGGCTTCTCATTCTTCTATCAGGATCACTTGTTGCTAATTTGTAGACTTATAGAATTGTTGGATTCAAGCCTCAGTTCAATTCCTGCTACTTCCGTGTGTTGACAGTTGATATCGGAACCTTGATATTACGATGTTGAGTGGTTATGCCACCATTTTTGCAGGATGTCTCAAATCTTTGAGCATTTACAACCGTTATGCTGTCCGAGTCATCCCAGGTTTCTAAATAGTCCGATGCATTTACAAATCCCTTCTTTCCGTTCCCGATGTTTCTTTGGGCCAGTTCAACCACACTAATCGGTGAGTTGAGGTACTCTATTGCCTCGACATATATGTTGGAGCTATTGTTATGACACTAGGGTATCTTAGAGAATCACCTAGGAATCTAGCCATGTTTTGTGTTCCCAGTGTGATGATTCTGGCCGTCATTCTCGAAAGCATCCCATGATGCCATTTAGTTAGTAGGTATTCTATTCCTGGGTTCTTGAACTCGAGATTCACCCTACTTCATGTTGATGGTGTTTGCTAGTTCCTTTAGGATATTAGTAACCTTTATGATAGTCCTCGAGGTCCGTGGTATTTTCCTTCTTCCAAATACCATGAACTGCTTATGGCAAAAGTTCTTGAACCAAAATATCACAACAAGTGTACCCTCGATGAGTTCCACATTCTATATTGTGACTCTGCCAGTCCTACCTCTCTGCATGGATTATCTGGAACAAACCTATTGAACTTGGTTTGACATGCTAATCTATGCACCCACAACTCAGAAAATCGTATGTTCCTTTGAGTTGTCCCTTTTCTGTTGTATTCCGACCATCATCTGTCGGTTGATAGTCAAGAGTATGTGTACAATCGTGTTCATCGATGCCTATTATCTTGTGGCCCGTCAAGCCATTCTATTCCGGAATGACTAGGAGAAACAAACTCCGGTACCTCATCCATTTCTAGGATTGGGTCAAAGCAGTTGTATTCCACCACTACAAAAAAAATACACTTCCGTGATGATACGTGTTTGTCATAGTAGGTCATGTTTTCTGTCATGCATGTACATCCATGACGATTTTATGACAGAATCAAGATAGTCATACCTATGCTGTCGTAGAAGTGTTCCTTGACATAACCAAAATTATCATCACGGAAGTGTCTGCTTCCATGACGATAAATCGCGCGTCACAGAAGTGCTTTCGTCAAGGATGACCGACACGTGGCATCCACCGTAACGGAACACCGTTAAGCTATCGGGTCCAGTTTTGGATCCGATAACCCGTTAACAGACCCGACCAATGGGTATTTTCCACGTGTAAAATCATCATTGGCTGGAGGAAACACGTGTCGGCTCACCGCTGGGACAGATGTCATCCACTCATTGGACATAAGGCGCCTATGATACGTCGACACGTGGCATGGCCCAACAGAGGCCCATTCCTGTGAAAAGGCTGGCCCGTTTGACTTGGTCAAAAGGTGGCGGGCCGGCCCAAGGAAAGCCTATTAACGGCATGTTTGCATATACCCATTTACAGCCCGCTAACTCAAGGCCCGTTACGGCCTAACGGAATTAGGCCCAGTAGCGTTATCTGGGCCATCCAATATGATTCCATCCCGTTGTAACTTCCTGCCCATGTATGGCCCATGACATATTTTGGCCCATATGAGTCCCTTTGTAACTCTTGGCCCATTAATGGCCCGTGGTGAAACCGGCCCGTAATGAACAGTGTATCGCTTTATACCCATTAGCGGCCCATTATTCCATTGGGTCGTTTCCAGCCCGTATTAACTTTCGGCCTTCTGAGGGCCCATTTATTCTTGGGCTCATTTCCAGCATTCGGTTACTTACGGCCCGTTACTGGCCTTTTCTGCTTGTGGGCCAAATTCAGCCTGTGGATACAGTCGGCCTGTTTGTGGCTCGTTAATATGTTGGGCCATTTTCATAGCATCTGTCGGCATTCTGGGAACGGGGGTCCCCAGACTTTGCCTGCCTGCGGCCCACGGCGTGGCTAAGCCAGCAGGCCGTACGGCCCATCTTCATCAAGAAGGCATACAAGACCCTTGCGAGGGGCCAAGCCTCGCGAGGCGGACGACGCAAGACCTCCTCAAGAGTGGCCTAATCAGGCAGGCTCGCGAGGAGCGGAGATATCAAGGCTGGGCAAACCTCACGAGGCTCTCGTGACGTGTGCCATGACGATCGGCACCAGGCGGGCGCCAGCGCGCGCAGCGTCCTTGTTTCCTCTTTGGTGCTAAGGAGGCCAGCGCAGGCGAAGAGTACCGATGCATCAGGCAAAGGTTGCTATATTGGTGCAACGAGACCAAGACCAGGAGGACGGCAAGACGGAGGATATCGTGGAGCCCAAGACGGCGTCACCGCAGAGCTTTTCGCAGGCGAAGACCACTTTTGTCAGGATAGCTTGTACTAGCTGTCCCCCTTCAAATTTGCCCGCCGTTGTTGGCTCCCTTCCCGCTCAATGTTTGGGAAGAGGACCAGGGCCCCTATAAACAGGTCTAGCCACCATGGTGGAGGGGGGACATCGAGCAGTTGATCCAGCTCTCACGCGCACAAGTCCGCAAGCACAAGAACACCTCAACCTCAGGAGGTTGTTCTTCCCTCTGTATTGTTCATCACCAGCCCAGGAGGCAATCCACCACCACCACACTGGAGTAGGGTATTACACCACAACGGTGGCCCGAACCAGTATAAATCTCGTGCCTCTCTGTGATTGCGAGTTCGTCCACGAGATCTTAGCGAGCTAGGATATAGATCGGTAGGAGGGAAAGATTCCACGCGCACCCCAGTGTTCGAACCTTAAGGGTTTGCCGGAACCCCACATCCGACATTTGGCGCGCCAGGTAGGGTTGCGCCGGAGCTCCTCTCCAGCAACCTGCGCCTCGAGCCGCCGCACTTTGCCCCCATGGCAGGTGCCCCGCCGTCCACCTCTGTGGCCGACACCAACAGCGGGGCGTCTGGGTACCGAGCCCTAGCCCCCGCCCTACGGCGAGTGCGGTGGCCGGCCAAGTTCAAGCTAGAGATGCCGCCGCGTTACGACGGCGCGGTAGACCCGACACCGTTCCTGCTGGCGTACGAGGAGGCTGTCCTCGAAGCCGGAGGTGACGACAAGATCATGGCCAACTGGTTCCCGATGGCACTCATCGACAAGCCGCGCGCCTGGCTTCTCAACCTCCCGGGATCCACGGTGGCCTCCCGGGGGAACTCCGTGACCTCTTCACCGCTCGCTACGCGGTGCCGGCGCACCACGCAGTCACAGCCCTGCTGGGCGGCTCTCAAGCACCACCTTCAAACCGCCACGTCAAGCCGTTCCTCCGATAGATCGGGGCCACATCCAAGCGCCCAGGGGCTCCGCCGGGTTGGGCCGCGCTAGAGGCTGACCTCACCTTCGGGTCAGAAGACCACCCAGACTCCACCGCCGGCTCCGGAATGCTCCCGATGCTCTGCGCGCCCACCATCTTCAACATGGTCGTTACCAAGACCCTCATCGACGGCGGTGCTGGCCTCAACCTGCTCTCCGCAGAAGCCTTCAGCCTTCTTCACGTGCCGCCCGAGTGGCTCGGCCTCAGCAAGCCCTTCTCGGGAGTGGGTGGTGGATCTGCTCACTCTCTGGGGCAGATCCGCCTCCCTATCACCTTCGGCACACACGACAACTACCGTACCGAGCGGGTGGACTTCGACATCGCCCGCATCGGTCTCCCGTACAACGCCATCCTCGGGTACCGGGCTCTCGCTCAGTTCATGGCGGCGACTCACCCGGCCTACAACCTCATGAAGATGCCAGGAAGCAAGGGCGTCCTCACCATCAAGGGGGACACGAAGGAGGCCGTGACGGCGCTCAGGCTCGCCTTCAAGGCCGCGGCAGCAGCACAACCCGCCGACGCCGGTACCCCCGAAGCCAAGGAGGCCGCACCTACCAAGAAGAAGCAGTTGTTCACCCAAGACAAGGCGAAAACCAAGCAGGTGCCAACGAGGACAGGTCTTCAGGAGCCACCTTTATCATAGGAGCCGGCCTCGCCCCGGGACAAAAAGAAGCATTGGTGAGGTTCTTGCGCGCGAACAAGGAGATATTCGCGTGGGAGCCCAATCAGCTGGTAGGGGTCCCGAGGGAGGTGATCCAGCATCATCTAAGGGTGTGCCTGAATATACGCCCCGTGAAGCCGCGAGCAAGACGGCAGTCCACTGAGAAGCAAGCCTTCATCGTCCGAGAAGTTCGATATCCTGAATGGCTAGCGAACCCCGTCGTAGTGCCGAAGAAAGGCGGAAAGGAACGGATGTGCGTTGACTTCACCAACCTCAACAAAGCCTGCCCCCAAGATCCATTCCCACTCCCGCGCATCGATCAGATTGTCGATTCCACCGCCGAGTGTGACCTGCTGTGCTTCCTGAATGCGTTCTCAGGGTATCATCAGATCAAGATGGCGGTGGAAGATGTGGAGAAGACAGCCTTCCTGACACCATGTGGGGTGTACTGCTACACCTGCATGCCCTTTGGGCTGCGCAACGCGGGCGCGACCTTTCAGTGGTTGATGCACATTGCCCTGGGGCGGCAGCTCGGGAGAAACACAGAGGCCTACATTGATGACATAGTGGTAAAGTCTCACGAGGCAAGGACGTTGATTCAAAACTTGGAGGAGACCTTCGAGATCCTGCGCCAAGTGAACTTGAGGCTTAACCCGGAGAAGTGTGTGTTTGGCGTCCCCTCCGGCAAGCTGCTAGGTTTCCTCGTGTCCCACAAAGGGATTGAGGCGAACCCAGAGAAGATCAAGGCCATCGAGGATATGAGCCCGCCACAGACCCTCAAAGAGATGCAGAAGCTATCAGGGCGGGTGACCGCATTAGGGCGTTTCATCTCCAAGCTGGGAGGGTGCGCCTTGCCCTTCTTCAAGCTCATGAAGAAGAAGGGCCCGTTCGAGTGGACCCGGAGGCCGACCATGCCTTCCAAGACCTCAAGAGATACCTCACTAGTCCCCCGGTGATGGTGGCGCCATGGCCTCTCGAGCCTCTGGTACTCTACCTTGCCGCTACCCCGTACTCCGCCAGTGCGGCACTGGTGGCGGTTTGGGAGGAGCGCCAAGCCAAGGGCATGCTACGCCGAGCCGGGGCTGAAATGGCGCAGGGTCAGGAAGGCGCGGCAGAGGCGTCAGCAGTGGAAGACCAAGCTCAGCAGGGCAACATCGCAGAAGCTCGTGAGGATAGTCAGGTCTTAGGAACCCCTCCACCTCAGGATGCGACGCGATCTCCGTAGGACCCAAGCCTTGACGGTGTGCCAGCCCTCGTCGAGCACCCGGTGTACTTCGTCAGCACCGTACTGCGGGACGCGAGGGCACGCTACCCCATGCCCCAAAAACTCCTGCTCGCACTCCTGGTGGCCTTGCGCAAGCTGTGACACTACTTCCAGGGCCACCCCATCAAGGTCGTCTCAGCCTACCCATTGGAGAGGGTACTCAAGAGCCCTAACTCAGCCGGCAGGGTCGCTGAGTGGAACATCGAGTTGCAAGCGTTCCAGTTGGAGTTCGGCACCACCAGGGTCATCAAGGGGGCCGCGCTCGCTGACTTTGTGGCAGAATGGACGGATGCCCGACACTTTAGGAAGGAGAAGACCGGTCCACCTCCCAGGAAGCGAGGCTCTAGACGGCTGGGTCATGTATTTCGATGGCGCCTTCACGCACCAGGGCGCAGGGGCTGGAGCAGTGCTCACTTCGCCCACTCAGGACAAGCTCTACTATGCCGTGCAACTCTGCTTTCAGCACGACGAGAAGGTCTCCAACAATATCGCAAAATACGAAGGCCTCATAGCTGGCCTGAAGGCTGCGGCGGCTCTAGGGGTGAAGCGCTTAACCATCAAAGGCGACTCGCAACTCCTAGTCAACTTCTCCAACAAGGTGTACGAGCCGAAGGACGAGCATATGGAGGCCTACCATGCTGAGGTGCGCAAGATGGAAAAACAGTTCTTGGGCCTTGAGCTATAGCACGTGCCCCAGGGCACCAACAAGGAAGCCGACGACATCGCCAAGAGAGCGTCCAAGCGGCAACCGCAAGAGCCCGGTGTCTTCGAGGAGCGGCTCTTCAAGCCATCAGCTACGCCACCTCTTTCGAGCATGACTCCGCCTCGGGAGGAGCTCCCACAGCCTCTGGCCACAGGAGCCACGGCCTGTGGCCCGACCTTAGGAGCTTGGCTGCTCTTGGCGCTCGAGCACCAGGAGGAATGCTGGACCAAGGAGTTCAAGGAGTACCTGACGCACGGGATGCTGCCGGAGAAGGAAGAGGAAGCAGAGCGCGTGGCACGACAAGCCACGACATACTGTATCCAAGACGGAGAGTTATATAGGAAACGGCGAAATGATGTCACGCTGTGCTGCATATCCAGTGATCAAGGAAGGGAGTTGCTGATTGACATACACGGCGGGAACTGTGGACACCACTCATTGTCACGGACCCTCGTCGGCAAGGTGTTCCGTAGCGGATTCTACTGGCCTACAACACTCAACGATGTAGCCGAGCTGGTGAAGTCCTGCGAAGCTTGCCAATTCCACGCCAAGCAAATCCATCAGCCTACTCAGGGCCTCCAAACCATTCCGCTCACATGGCCGTTCGCGGTCTGGGGGCTGGACATCCTAGGCCCGTTCCCTCGGGCGCCAGGGGGCTACCGCTATCTCTACGTTGCCATCGACAAGTGGGTGGAAGTGGAAGCCGTCCGTACCATCCCAGCCGGCTCTACTGTCAAGTTCATCAAGGGCCTCGTGAGCCGCTTCGGGGTCCCCAACCGCATCATCATAGATAACGGCTCGCAGTTTACTAGTAACCTTTTCAAAACCTACTGTGCTAACCTTGGAACGCAGATCTGCTACGCTTCGGTAGCACACCCCAACAGCAGCTAGGCGAGCAGCAAGCGGAGGTCTGAGGGGCCTCAAGACCAGGACCTTCAAGAAGAAGGCGGAGGCCTGCGGCGAGGGGCTGGCACGATGAGCTCCAGTCCGTGCTGTGGTCCATCCGCACCACCGCCACCAAGCCAACGGGCGAGACTCCATTCTTCCTTGTCTACGGAGCTGAAGCAGTCCTCCCTCACGAGGTCAAGCATCGCTCCGCACGGGTCCTGGCGTTCGATGAAACACAGCAGGACGCCACGCGGGGGATGGATCTCGTGCTGGGGGAGGAACACCGTCGCAAAGCCGCGTTAAGGGCGGCAAGGTACCAACAAGCGCTGCAGCGATACCACTGCCGCCACGTCTGCTCCAGGACGCTTGAGGTGTGCGACCTCGTCCTGAGGCGGGTCCTCTCCAGGGAAGGGCCGCATAAGCTTTCACCAATGTGGGAGGGCCCGTTCAAGGTCGTCCACATCTCCAGGCTTGGTGTCGTGCGCCTAGAGACACAAGACGGGGTACCTACCCAAAACGCCTGGAACATCCAGCACCTCCGGAAGTTCTACCCATGAAGCAAGGCCCAGAGCCTGTGAAGAAGGACCGGTGCCTGTGAAGAATCGCCGCCCGTGACACTCTCACGTAATAATGAGTTGGGGATGTACACGCCCCGGAGTCTCAGGAGCGCCGGCCTCAGGCCCTGGGGCACCCACCCATGCCTAGAGGCAGCACTTAGCTCCAAGCCGGTGAGAAGACTTGAAGACTAGATTAGGTGCCGGACGCGGATTTTCATTTGCTTTCCGTAGTTGGCTCGCTTTTCCTTGATCGAAGTTTGCTTTCGGTGTTCCTTGCTGGTTTGATTCCCTCGCCTCTTACCACATTTTCTGACTCTGGTTTGCTCATGTTCTCTCTCTCCCGCATACTTCGCGAGGGGGCTAGGCAGGTGCCCTCGCGAGCATTTTCCTCCTCTCTGTCTTCTCGCGAGCCACCCTCGTTCGAGCCCAAAAGATGGCGCACCTCTCCTAGTCCGTGCCTCTCGGGTACCGTGATACAAAGCGCCAGGTTAGGGTCAGGATGGACGGCAAGTCTTTTCACGCACTTCTTAATGAGTTTGTGTAGTTCCTGAGCGAATGCAGGCCACCAAGGCAAGATAGAAGCGAGGAAACAAGTGCATCGCAACGAAGAGGACGTTCTGAACGCACTAGGTTAAGTTATCCTTGTGCAAAATAACAACACGACGCGGGAATAACACGCACAAAGCAGTAACCAAGGAACCACAATTCAATACACGCCCCCCTGGGCCCATACTAGTTTCATTTTTGATGCAGGAAAAAAGAGCAAAAAAAAGCGGCGTTGCGGCGATCCGGGGAGGCATGCCCCTAGCGACACCCTGAGCCTAGCCGGACCCTTCCTCGCGCTTCACGGAGGCGCGGCAACAAGATGACCCACTGCCGCCTTCAAAGCGGGCGCGGCGGCTGGTCATAGCCACCGCTGCTGGAGCTGTCGCCGGAGGAAGAGCCGCCATAGCTGGAAGAGACACGGTCGCCGCCGAGGGCAGGCTCGCCCTCATCCTCGTCGCGGCCGTCACCAAGGCCGAGCACCTCCTCACCGTCATTCGTCTCGGGGCAGCAGCCGGTGCTGCAACCATCTTCCCCAAACACCCTCACATAGAGGGTCGATCCACCATCGTACTTGAAGTGGAGGATGCACCGCCTGCCCAGGCCGTGCACGCGGGCAAACGTCTGCCAGCCGCGGGCCAGGGCTATGTTGTCCGCGGCAGAAGTCTCGACCGTGACCGAGGAGGCCTTGCTGCAGCAACCGTCCACCTGCAACTAGAGTCCGCCCGGACCATGGACCGGCGGTTCGTCGATGAAGAAGCGTGGGACCTCGAGCCAATTGCCGGCCGGGTTCTCCGACCAGACGACGAACTCCGGCGACACCTCCGCTGAACAGAAGCGCGGACGGGGAGTTCGTGCCACCATAGCACGCCTCCCCTCGTCAACTAGACCGCCATGACTAGGATGACCCCCTCCGCGTGCCGCGGCGCTGCCTCGACGGTGGGCCACGACGGGGGAGGCAGCGTGCTTGCGCGGACGGCCGCATCCGCGCTTGGGCGCCGGGGAGTCGGGTCCCTCGCGAGGGGCCTTTCCCTTCTCGGCGGCAGAGAACTTCCTTCGTGGGGCCATGGGTGACACTGCAAGCAATGGAGCAAGGAGGAAGAAGCAAGCGAGCCAGGAAGAGATGGGCGACGGGGGCTCCGCCCCCTCCCCATTTATAGCGAGAGAATGCCAACCGGTGCCACCCATGATCGCAGGCAATGATGGTTTTCCTTGCATGTCACAGGGACTTGTCAAGTCATGCAGTTGCCGAGGCAGCATGGGGAAGCGGAGACGCCCATGTCCAATCAACCGCCACGCGTCAACCGAGGCCGCAGGCTTTTGGTGCCCGCGGTGCTCCGTACTTGACCCTTGGCCGCCCGAAAGCCAAGCCAGCGCACCTTGGGCGGGGGCTCTGTCGGCGTGCAGGAGCAGGGGTGTCGAGGACCCGATTCCAAGTCACATCGATCTAGCGGTAACACCTCATATCACTTTGCGGCCTCACGCATACGGTATTCCCCAGGTCTCGCCTTACCATGGCCGGGACCATTTGCGCCTTTGGCTCACATATATGATAGTGTAGCTAGCATCCATATGATGAAGAACCGGGCCGACATGGCTGATCGTGAACCAAGCGACACTAACCCATGGGGACAGGCATACATGAATCAACTTGAGCATGTCGATTGACATGTGAATCCGGGCTGTAGCCTGGGCTATGAGGACTCAGGGAACCCGGGCTGTTGCAGCTAAGCAGGACTCCGGATGTCACGCGTGACATTTCCCGAAGGGACAGACCACAGAACAAAGTGAAACACATGCCGGCCGATCAAGCGTCACGAGCGGTAGTCTTTGGGCTAGCGAGGACTCGGTGAACCGGGCTGTAGCGGACTACTATGGCTCATGGAAGCACAAGACTACATTTCCCCATAAGAGAGGCTACCAAGGATAAACAAGTAGGTTGTCGGATCCCACACATACCAAGCATTTCAATCATACACACAATATGCTCGATATGTGTAAATACAACATGGCATCACAACATAACTCTATGACTCAAGTATTTATTCATTAGGCTCGAGAGCCAAGATATTACAAACATGGGTCTCATTACCCAACATTGAGCATACAAGTCAAAGCACATGCGGAAGCTTAACATGTGCGAGTACAGACATCTACAAATGAAAAAGGCTGAGAAGCGACTATCTACCAGATCTGCGAGGGCACAAGATCATAGCTGAGGTATCAAGCTAAGCGTCGAAGTCCACGGAACTACTAGTGGCCCGAAGTCTCTGCAAAAACATAAAATAGGCAAGCGTGAGTGCAAATGTACCCAACAAGACTTACATCGAACTAACTACATATGCATCGGTATCAATAAGGAGGGGGTGGTGGAGTTTAACTACTGACAAGCCAGTTTTGACTTCGGTGGCTATCACGAACTACATTTGCAAGTAACTCTATTGAGGTGTTGCACACGAGTCCACATATTCACCATATCAATACACCACTATGGATCGCTCTCGTCTCCCTCACGAGCGCCATCCATAGCACTCACGCTTATCTTGCGCATTTTAAAGTATCCACTTTCACTTGTCTATAGGCTATGCGAGCAACCCGAAGTCCTTTGCGCGGACACGGCTATTTGAATAGATGATGTTAACCTGCGGGGTGTACTTCTTCACCCGCTCTCGCCACTTACCACCATGTACCGTCGTGTATCTCGGCAACCTTCAAGCGGAAGCTTTGGCGAGGATTAAGTCCACGACGACTAACCACACAATTCTCTAGTCGGGTTTATCGCCTATTACGGTTCCATCCGCAGGAGATCCGGCGGGGGTGTCGCTCACGGCCCCAAGCGATGTGCGCAGGTTCCCAAGCCCACCATCCGGGTGCCACTTGGTACCGTGCCACTTGTGCCTAATCATCCCAAGCCCACATGCAGGTGCCACACCAGTAGACTACTAACACTACCTACAAACACGAAACTAGTTACAACTCACAGGCGAGAGATCGAGTTGGTTAATAAGCGAGAGGGGCGAGTTACGGAACCCAATGTGTGGTAGTAACTGTTCATGGATCACAAACACAGAACTCATTTCCCGAGGACGGTTTCAATGAGACAACCCACCATGTACTCCTACATGGCCTCTAACCGCTACCTTTACCAAATCGTGTTCACACACTTAGCTCTCAACAGTAGGACATGTTCACCACATTCCAATTCATCCCCTATGAACCAGACCTGACTCGACTCTAAGCATTAGCAGTCATGACAACAAGCATGAATGAGTAGGCACATCAGGGCTCAAACAACTCCTACTCATGCTAGTGGGTTTCATCTATTTACTGTGGCAATGACAGGTCATGCAGAGGAAAGGGGCTCAGCTACCGCAGCATGTAACAGTTGAAACGTTGTTGTCCTAATGTAGTAAAAGAGAGTAGGAGCGAGAGAGTGGGATTGTATCGGAATGAACAAGGGGGTTTTGCTTGCCTGGCACTTCCGAAGATAATATAGCTCTTCATCAATGTCATCGATCACGTCGTCGGTAACAACGTATACTCTGGGGGAACAAGTACCGGCAACAAACAGAAGGCACAATCAATGCAATGCAGCAATATGATGCATGCTCATGACATGGAAATCTGCTGTGGTTTGGGCTAATGCAACTAGCAGCAGATTAAATGGAGTTAGTTTGAACCCTAGGTTCAATTCACACCCCATGTAAGGCATTTCAAATGCCATTTATTCAAATTGTCTTATACAGCAACTTTAAGTTATTCAAACATGCATGAAAATGGTACATATGGATAGATTGGATTTTTCTGATCATTTTTCATATATAACTTGTTTGATTTGGAGCTACGGTTGACTTTCTATGATTTTTAGAAGTTTTGGACATTTTCTGGAATTTCCTGAATTATTTTAAATCCAGAAAATTGTTAACTGCGTCAACATTGCATCACTGTGACGTCAGCAGGTCAACAGCAGCGGTCCAGGTCAAACCTGACCAGCGGGGTCCACTGGTCAGTGACACAGTGCTATTCAGTGTCAATGACAGGTGGGCCTGGTCAACGGACACGTCAGCACAGTCAATGTTGACGCGTGGGTCCAGGGTAATTTGATTAAACTTAATCTAGTTTAGTTAGCCAGTTAGTTAGGATGTGGGGCCCGGCTGTCAGTTTCACTGGAGGTTAATTAGTGGGGTCATTAGTGGCTAATGACGTGCCCGTCGCAGCCACGAGTTGACGGCGGCGACCAAGCGGCGGATGTTAGCGGGGCTGCGCTAAAGGCGGTGGGCGGGCAAGAAGAAGCGCGAGGAGGAGGCCCTCGCTTCGCGCATCGAGCGGAGCAGGTGGAAGGTCGCGGGGTGGTCGAGCTTCGCGGAAGTGAGCTGGCGGCGGCCGGAGTTCAGTGAGTCTGGGGTTGGCGCTGTGGTGCGCAGGAGGGCAAGTTAGCGTGTGCGTTATGCTCTGGTGGCTTCACGAGCATGGTGGCGCTCGAATCAATCTCAAGCGGCTGCAGCGGCGGCGGCGACATGGCGGCGGCAGGGGAAGCTTCGGCCACGGCAAGGCTCGGCCTAGAGGCGGCGCGACCAGGAGAAGGGGAGCAGCGGGTGCTCACAGCGCGTCCGATGGCGTCGTCGGCGAGGTCGGCGGTCGGGTTGCTGCGAATCGGCAGCGGCGGTGTCGGTCTGAGGGCGAACAATGGCGATAAGCGGCGCTGGGCGCTCCGACATCGTTGCTTCAGCGGAGATGAAGAAGAGGTCGGCGGAGCTCTTGGGGAATGATAGAGGGGCAAGGGGGTGGTTGTGGCAGCGTGGCAGCGAGCGGCGGCGGCAATGCGCGTCGGCCATAAGCGGGGAGGATGAGGGAGATCCGAGGAGAGAGGGAGAGGTGCAGGGTCGAGGTGCGTGTCGGCGTCCAGGCGTCTGGCGTCGAGGGGGGCGAGGCAGGCAGGGTGGTGGCGTGGCGAGCTCGGCGGCGTTGCGGTGTCCCTCCTCGCCTCTTGGCGGAAGGTGGCGATGACTTCATGGCGGTGGGCTGGGCTGGGCCGGCCAGGTGGTCTGGCCAGCTGCGCTGCGATAGGTGAGGCCTGGTAAGTCTCCTTTCCACTGTTTTCTATTTTGTTTGTATTTTCTATTCATTTCTGCAAGTTTGTGGCATTTCTAAAAATGCTTAGGCATCTTCAAAAACCACCAAACTGCTCATGCCCACTTTATAGAGTATATCCAACATGGAACATTTCAGTTTGGGATTATTTGGACATTTAAAATTATTATATAGCATTTAATTGTCCAAATTCAAATACGTATGAATTAACTCCAGAATTCAGAAATGTCCTAGAAATGTGTGCATCATTTTTGGAAGAAGTTTTTACCCATTCCAATATCGATGAACTTTTCTAAAGTCCATTTTGGTAGATGGAAAAGATTTAATTTGACCCTAGTTTTATTTCATTTGCTTCTAGGGTTTAACAGTCCCCATTTCAAGTTTAATTAAAACTTAGACATGATGCAACACAAGATGCTAGTGCTAAGCATTGCCGGAACTAGGGATGTGACAGGGGGTCCCCAGACTTGCCTACCTGCGGCCCACGACGTGGGTAAGACAGCAGGCCGTACGGCCCATCTTCATCAACAAGGCATACAAGACCCTCGCGAGGGTCCAAGCCCTCCTCAAGAGTGGCCTAGTCAGGCAGGCTTGCGAGGAGCGGATATATCAAGGCAGGGCAAACCTCACGAGGCTCTCGTGACGTGTGCCATGAGGATCGGCACCAGGCGGGCGCCAGCGTGCGCAGTGTCCTTGTTTCCTCTTTGGTGCTAAGGAGGCCAGCGCAGGCGAAGAGTACCGAGGCATCGAGGCAAAGGTTGCTATATTGGTGCAGCGAGACCAAGACCAGGAGGGCGGCAAGGCGGAGGTCATCGTGGAGCCCAAGGCAGGCGTCACCCAGAGCTTTTGCGGCGAAGACCACTTTTGTCAGGATAGCTTGTACTAGCTGCCCCCTTCAAATTTGCCCGCCGTTGTTGGCTCCCTTCCCACTCAATATTTGGGAAGAGGACCAGGGCATCGAGTAGTTGATCCAGCTCTCACGCGCACAAGTCCGCAAGCACAAGAACACCTCAACCTCAGGAGGCTGTTCTTCCCTCTGTACTGTTCATCACCATCCCAAGATGCAATCCACCACCACCACCTTTGGGTAGGGTATTACACCTGGCGGTGGCCCGAACGATATAAATCTTGTGCCTCTCTGTGATTGTGAGTTAAATCGAGTTCGTCCATGAGATCTTAGTGAGCTAGGCGTGGATCGGTGGGAGGAAAGACTCATGCGCACCCGGTGTTGAACCTTAAGGGTTTGCGGAACCCCACATCGGCGGACATCATCAAATCGGCCTATTAATGGCCCATTATGGTCAGCCCATAAAGCGTCGATTTCCTCTGGCCATTTTCGGCCCCTTATATGGCCGTACAAGGCCCATAGATGAGACGGCCCATAGAAGGCCCATGGATCCTACGGGACATAGAAGGCCCATTGACCCGATGGCCCATAGAAGGCCCATTGATCTGACGGCCCATAGAAGGCCCATGTATCCGATGGCCCATAGAAAGCTCGTGGATCCGACGGCCCATAGAAGGCCCATGGATCCAACAGCCCACAGAAGGCCCATGGATCCGACAGCCGATAGAAGGCCCACGGATCCGATAGCCCATAGAAGGCCCACAGATCTGACGGCCATAGAAGGCCATGTATAAATCATCCGTAGATGGCCCATGGATTATGCGACTGTGGAGGCCATGGTCACTACAATGTTTGGGCAAGTTGGCCCCCGTTTGAACGATATAGCATATTCAAAGAATTATCCTACTCTATACTATCACCTCTAAAAAACATACACTATACAATAAATAGACTAAGGCATAGAAACGTAGAATAATCCTACACTATACAATATAGAAATTACAGCCGATTATACCCAATGGGCATTATGGTTCGGCACCAGTGATAATAAAGCATACACAAACAGCAAATTACATACCTTTGAGCAAATACAGCTCATAGATCATGGACGGCGCATCAACATAACACCATTTGAACTATAATCTCTTGAGAAAATAGGATTGGCGGATTAAGATAGCACAAATTTCAGTCTGCAAAATCTCCAATTCCTTCGTTGTTACCTCGGTGTCTTGTTTCATTTTTGACTCCTGCATCTAATACTGCATGTCCGGTCTCAACTTGTTGATTGTATGTTGAGAATCATGTACCGTTGTCTTGCCACCTCTAGGTGATGCTCGAGAACATCAGCACATTCAATTCAATCCATAATCATTGATGCTTGCCATCTTTGCCTTTGCTTTCATGAGATATTTGTGTTGATGTCACTTCATCTGAAATGTTTACGTAAGTACACATGACTAGGGAAAAAATCTGATTACAACGATGAAGCGAGCAAGACAGACTATTTTGTACATGGCAAACCAGGACTAACAATAATGTTACACATCATGAAGCATAAGCAGGTGATATTTTAAAAATTATAAAAAAGGTAGTCTGTGCAGCCTGCATACATAAATCTCTCTTAGCTCACTAGAGGAGCATGATGTTGGGGCCCAATCCAAAACACAGACAAGTTACAAACTTAGACAGCACGTTGCGTAGAAGTAAGCAAGCAGTTGGCCATTCTATAGCTCAATTAAAGTCTTATGAGCATAATGAACAGTAGAGGGTTTCATACAAACATACTACAGAAAGCAAAACTATGCAATCATTAGCCTAGTATAAACTAGATTGTGAGCCTCATGCAATAATAGTTGGTTAATAGACTTCAAAGCTTGAGCACACTTGGCGGAGTAATTAAATGGTAAGGCCTTTAATTATGTCAACTAATAGTTATACAAGTACCCAACATCAGGCATCATTCTTTGGGCATCTCATTAACTGAGGACAAATAAAGCAATTGAAAAGAGCAAATTAACTATGCCTAAAACAAACAAGAATTTGAACTGTTGAGTTGGATACGGTGACTTACCTTAACGGGTTGAAGAGGCTCAGCACAGCTCCTACTTCTCTTGCAAGGCTCCTTCCTAACATCTTGTACTTGGAAATCCTCAATCTTATCTTCATTGCACCCCCTCGCAAAGGCGACACAAACTAGTTACTCGTCTCCTTGGAAGATAAATATGCATACTTTCGGTTTGTGAACACAAAGGATGAGATTATAACAAAAAGCACCACATAATGAAACATGCGCATCTATTGCACTTGCACACAATGGAATAAGCATTTACTATATACGCACTATGTTAAAACTAGGCATACCTTTGAGCTGGATCTCCGGTACTCTTGGAGAGCCTACTTTAGTGTCTGACCAAACCTTTATGTCACATATGAGTTAGAAAAGGCCCCACTACAGTAGCCCTTAGTGTTTAAATCGTTGACAAGCTCTGTTAGAGTGTTAGGTCAAGAACAACAAGTAATCAAAGCAAACAGTCCTAGTATGGCTGGCTGATGCAAACAAGCAATTGAACATATGTGTGAGCAAATCTTACATATCAAGAAAAGAAGCGAAGAAGGAGGCTTAAAGACCATTACTTGACTGACCAGATTTAAGGGGTATTTAAACATCATGTGCAATGTATGAACTAACATAAACATTGCATATTCTAGATTCTACAATGGAATGGACATGTATTAGGTTATGCCATGTATGATGATGCCTAAATGTACACTATAGCGGCGGGAGTGATTCATCATTACGCACAATTGAATTGCAGGTTAAGGGCAGTTCTATTACGCCTTTTAGGGATTATTGTCAAAATAAGCCATAAAAGATGTAAAAAGTCATTTTTGAGTTATGGGCTTGGGCTTAACTAATTTACGCTTTGGAGGGGGTGTTTGGGTAGAACCTCATTTAAAATTGAAGGAAGGGAATAGTCAAATGACTCTGTTGTGCGCCTATATTACACTCAAAATGCAGCTGGCGGCGCGCGTCACCTCACCCTCAAGTAAAAACAAACACGCAAGTGTTCATTGCCCTGCCCGCTTGCATCTCCTCTCCCTTTCCTCTACCTCGATCCCCCGCCTCTGACACTAGGGTTCCTCCAGTGAGCCGTCGCCCTTTGGTCCCATCTGGCCTAGTCCTCGACTATGCTCTGTCAGCTAGGCTACATGGCGGCGGGTGAGGCAAATCTCCTGGCTGCTCCTCCCTCTGGCGCCACCCCTCATTCTCATGGTCTCCATTGCTGCTCCACTTGTGGTTAGTCCAGCACTACTCCGTGGTATTGCACAACCGGTGATGCCACCTGCGTGAAGGCACCTTATTCCCCTCCCACCTCCCGGGCCGTGGGCTTGAGGTCTTTGTTGAAGATGAGCTCATCCAACAAGGTGAGATCTCCTCGATTTTTGCCAAATTTTCATTCGATCCACTAAGCGATGAATTGCTATAAGCTGCCTGCTGCTGCTATATGATGCATTGCTATGAGCTGCTCCTCCTGCTGCTATATGATGAATTGCTATGAGCTGCTGCTGCTATATGATGAATTGCTATGGCTGCTGCTATATGATGAGTTGCTATAAGCTGCCCTGCTGCTGCTTTGTATGATGGTGCTATGAGCTGCTCCTGCGATGCTATATGATGCTATGAGCTGCTCTGCTGCTGCTATATGATGGTGCTATGAGCTGCTCCTGCTGCTGCTATATGATGGTGCTATGAGATGCTCCTGCTGCTGCTATATGATGAATTCCTATGAGCTGCTCCTCTTTGCTATATGATGAATTGCTATGAGCTGCTGCTTTGGTATATGATTAATTGCACTGCTGCTTTGCTTTGTATGATGAGTTGCTATGAGCTGCTGCTGCTGCTATATGATGCTTTAGATCTTTGCTGCTATCGATAATAACCAGCCACTTGGACCATCAATTTCAATAAATAATTGTTCTTCATTTAAATGTGGGTCATCGTTCTTCGTTTAAATTAGGCAATGGGATCTCTATGGAAAACATTGACCAAAGTAGATTGTGCCAAGTAGATGGTATCTTTTATTTGCATTTTGAGCAAATAGTGATGGTTTGTTTTCCTATCATATTAATTACTGCACTGGGTTCAATTTGTGATGTTTGCAAGTCAAATTAATTTTCATATGGGCAGCAAAATGAAAATATATAATGCAATCTAGACTTTTCACTGATCATACCAAAGATAAGATGAAAACGAAATGAAAAGAACTGGTTGGCTTATTACATGGAGCTTATATTCACATGTGCTTATTTTCTTAGGATAACTCGTAATAATTGTCCATAAGAAACTTGGCCAATAGAACTGACATAGAAATAACATGTCATGATGATTGCAATGGAGGAGTGACGTACCATAGCACACTGTAAAGGCTCACCGCTGGCTCTCCTTTTTTTGTGATGTTCCATGAAATTGCGGCATACATCTTGTACTTTTTCATTGTGTAACCCTATCTGCAAGTTGACAAGGCTAATTTCAGACATCTCTACATGATAATACATTGTATATCCCTTGCGCATATTTAAACCACCAATTAATGATTGTGTGCGTAGCATAAACTAGCCATGAGTCGTGTCTTTGGACTAGCGGGCACTCTAAGGAGCCTAATGTAGTGCCTTTGGAATTCCTACATGCCACCTACGATTTTGTGTAATGTCTTGCCTCTGTAACTAAATATGTCTATGTAGAGATTCAGTATGGACCACATACAGATGTATATAGATGCATTTTAGTGTAGATTCACTCATTTTGCTCCGTATGTAGCCTATAGTGGAATCTCTAGAAAGACTTATATTTAGGAGCAGTGCGAGGTAGTATCATGTATGACATCTACATATCTAATTTAGCAGCCGATGGTAGAAATCATTGTCTACACAAAGGATTTACGGTGAAAATCCTAGCAAAGCATTTGGCGAGCCGAGAACAATACAAGAGAGAGAGAGCGCTTACAAGATCATAGCAATGCCTCGGTCCAGGATCTTGGTTGGCCAAGCTGTTAGATCCAGAAGAAACATCGTCCTTGCAGTTTTTCCCAGCTGCATAATAGGTAACAACGACCTGTTAGTATATTTGAAGTACATCGGGTAGGTGATGTTGGACGGGTTTAAAGGTGACAAGTACCTAGGCTGTGGCGGGTGCTTGGCATCTTGCCAGATGGTGGGAATCAGGTTAGAAAGCGTCAAGGGTGATGATGCTGCGCTTCATTGTCGAGGTCGTAAGGAGATCTAGAACCGTCGAGTAGGGTGTTTGTGGAAGCGGCTCGGTAGGGTGGACTACGGTGTGGGCAAAGAGGATATGTGGCCATGGGCGAGGCGTGGGTGAAGCTGCTCCGGTGGTTGGGTTAAGGATGGTGTCGGCGATGCGGATCTGCGGCCGTGGGCCAGGCGTCGAAGTTGCTCGGTAGGTTGGATGAGGTGCGAGGAAGCGGATCGAGGCCGTGGACTTGTGAGTTTACCATGGCCCGGTAGGGTTGAGAATGGTATAAGCGAAGCTACTCGGTGGGGTTGATGATGGTGTCGGTGAAGCGGCTCGGTAGGGTTGAGGAAGGTGTCGACGAAGAGGATCAAAGGCCGTCGGCAGGCGTCGATGGGGCGGCTCGGGGTGTGTGGGCAAGCGTCTCGGTGGGGAATCTGAATGAGCAGCTGCGGATCGCTGCGATTGATGAAATACCGTGAAGCAGATCCGGCACCGTGGACAAGGCCGACCTTGAATGGGCTGTAATACAGTGGTGGATGAGCGATCTACTTGTTTCTAGGGAGGTGGGAGGGTAGATGCGGCCGCATAAGCAGATCCGGCGAGGTGGGCCTTCTTGGCGATGAATGGGCTCTAATGCGCCGGTGGATGAGCAGTCTAGGGTTTCGAGAGGGGAGGGGAGAAAGGCCGATGAAGTGCGAACGGCGTGATGTGAGATGCTCTGGTGCTGTGGCGTTAGTTGTTTTTGCGGGAGGCGGAGAAGAAATGGGGGTGCCATGTAGTGGGGGGAACTGGAAGTTACCAAAGCAGCCCCTACCTATTATGTAGATGAAGGCGGTATTATAACTATTGGTCTCCGTGCACCAAGGACAAAAGGGGAATTTCGCATGCTAAAGACTAAGGAGGCGGGAGATTTTGCCGCCCGCAGGATCGTTTGTATCCAGTTTCAACTAATTTTGGACCGTGTTAGCGGGAAGGTCATGTGAGACTGTGTACACGGGGCACGCGTCAGCAGTTAATAACTGGTGTGAAGTCCACCCCAGAAAAAAGACAATAGCTCGGGATGATGTGCCGATAAACTGGACGTTCACCTGGGCGCGACCAATCGTACGGGTGTAGTGGCGCATTCACAAAAAAAGGGATCAAACGCTCAACCTATGTATTTCTCGTGTAAATAGATAATTTAGTGCAATAGGTTATTTACTTTAAACATAATGCATTGCCGTGTTAGTGTAGAGGCGCACAAAAAGAAATGGATATTGTAGTCCGCTATTTAAAAGTGTTACCTCATATGATTAAATAGCCTCCATTTCATAAATTGCGTACCCATTGAATTCATATATGAATATTACATATATTACTTCATAATAGAACCTTAAATCATCCAAGACTAATGATTTTGAATGCAAGAGTAACAATGGTGCATGTACATGATAGCTACATTGGTTGTTTGAAGAAACATCACTGTAACTTTGGCATGCACAACTAAAAGGGTTTATTTAAATAGAAAAAAAATGTGATATGTGAGTGTCCAATCTTTATAGCGTTCAATTGATATTGTACCTTTGGCCATGATATGAAGTAGATATTGATTTATGTTCAAGCGATGCACGTCCACGATCGCTAGATAGTGATACGTGGATGAATTGTGCAATCTCTCTCACACGCATACATGTCTCATTTCCCAGTGGGCATCGGAATCACACACGCGCACTTCGTGTATTTCTCTCCCTCCGTCAAGGTTAGAATTCGTCTTTCTACCCCGCCCTACAAGTCTCTCACACAGAAACACACACGCTCTCTCTCTGTCGAACACGCCCACCCCTTTAATTCCGCCCACCCACAACCACTAATGTCTCAAAGTATAATAATGTCTCTCACACATATGCCTAAGGTTAACTCGAGTTCCGGAACCATATGAATACATACAATGGGATTCTAGCAGAGCACCTTCTGTTTTGAGATTTCGCTCTCTCTCTCTCTCTCTCTCTCTCTCCCTCTCTCTCTCTCACACACACACACACGCGCGCGCGCACACACACACACATTTTTTCTCCCTTCATTTTTTGCGGCACTTGCATGCACACTGTTTTGTTTATCTTCGTGATGCTTTAAGTATGCCTCGCACAAATGCTATATACCTATCCCTTAATATAGCTAGATATGTGTCACACAAAATCCTTCTCCCTACTAGCAAGATGCCCATGCGTTGCACGGAACATCAAGATGCATTTGTATGAGTAGTTTATCTTGTGGGAGAAAAGGATGAACGCGGTAATGCCTTATTTGCAAATGCGGAGAGGGGTGTGGGTATCTTTTTGCAAAATTGCCACATTTTCCTTCCTATCCGTCGGATATAAATCGGATGGCCTATATTGCAGGATGGCAGGAACACCATAATCACCAACTCTGTTTTTTTATAAGAATAGGGATTTGTAAGTGTCACTGCCCCCCCCCCCCCGACACACCTACCCACACCCACACAACCACACACACACACTTCCCAACACCGAAGGAGTAGGGTGACACCTCAATCTTGATACTAATCTATCGAATGGCTTCTCTCTGAAACACACACACATGCACACACACACTACCCGACACTGAAGAAGTAGGGCGGCACATCGATCTTGATAGTAATCTATCTACTCCTCTTTAAAACACACACACATACACACATACTCGCTAGTTGTGCCTCTGTGCCTACAGCACACTCTCGTCGTCTTTCTCTCCTCCCCTCCCCCACCCCAACAATGACAACAGAAGGGTGACAACTCGATCGATCGTGTCATCAATTGGTTTCTCTCTCGAACATTGTGTCTTTGTGCCTCGCTTAGTAGCCCCCTCGATATGTAGACTTCTCGCGCACGCAGAACTGTAGTGACGATGACGCTGAACCCAATGTGCCTCGTTTTTACCGGCCTCATGCGATAGTTTTCACCCTGTTTTCTGTTAATCAACAAGGCAACCTTTTCTTTGTTACTACTAGTGAATCTGAAATCATTTGGGGCAGACATAAAATATATCACTTCAACCCAATTATCATAGTAACTATTTTAAAAGAAACTAGCTAGATGCCCATGCGTTGCATGGAACATCAAGATGCATTTGTATGAGTAGTTTATCTTGTGAGAGAAAAGGATGAACGACGCAAGGCCGTATTTGCGAACGTGGAGAGGGGTGTGGGTATATTTTTGCAAAATTGCCATAGTTTTCTTCCTATCCATCAGATATAAATCCAACGGCCTATATTGCAGGATGGCACACACACCATCATCACCAACTCTGTTTTCTACTCCTTCCATTTCTAAATATTTGTCTTTTTAGAGATTTCAACAAGTGACTACATATGGAGCAAAATGAGTGAATCTGCACTCTCAAATATGTCTACATACACATCTGTATGTGGTAGTCCATTTGAAATCTGAAAAAGACAAATATTTAAAACAGATGGATATAAAATGAACATGGAGATATATCTCGGCATGGTCTACAACAAAAATGTGTTGGACTGGTTAGAGCGGATGCTACATAGCGATGACATGAGTTTGAATTCTATCTTTAACTTTAGATTTTTTATATTATATATTACTTATTTAATATATACTTCTTTACTCTCTTGTCTTGTGAGTGGAACCCTGAGTACTTAGAATACAAGATTAAGGATGGACTTGTTTCTTTTTAACTTTACATGCTGTTGTAGCCACCACCAAGTCACGTGTACCTTTGTACATGCAATTAACTTTAATAGAGGACAATCATACATAATTAACTCAAATGTATTGGATGTCACTCTATTATTTCAACATAAAACATCTCCAATTGCAGCGGTAACTTTCCTCCGCTTCCTTCGGAGGATGACATCAAGCATCAGCGGCATACATTTTCACAACTCTAACCAACCAAATGAAATTCGTGCAAACACGGACTGATTTCATATAAGCATGAAGGATTTCGTATAAAAAAGCCGGATCTTCATATAAACATGATGGATTTCATTACATTTACATGAACTAAGCGGTGCCAATCCGGCTCTCTTGGTATAATTAATACTCCCTCCATTCAGAAATACTTGTCCTAGAAATGGATGTATCTAGACTTAGTTTAGTTATAGATACATACAATTTATCCATTCTTAAAACAAATATTTTCCGCCAGCTGGAGAGGGAGTACATAATCTAAATGGCCGCCCGCGGATACCTTTGTATTCCTCATGTCCGACAGACACTTGCGGGGTCGACGAAGGTCTGGAAGAGCGAAGAAGCAAAGAAACCACTGAATGCACGATCGTCGCCGGCGGTGGCCTTCATGGGACCCAAGTGGCGGCGGCCTCCGTGTTCTACTTCTCCTCGATGATGGTGGCGGACATGGAGAAGCTGGCCCTTGACTCGTCGCTCTCCGCATGCGGCTTGATCTCTGCGTGCATGGCGCTGCTGCAGGCACGGGAGGCGCGCCCACAAACACGGGAGGCATGGCACGCGGAACTGCTTGGTGGCTTGATGCGATCTTGATAGCGGCAGCGCCCGTACCAGTGTGCTCGCCGCTGTGCCGGCATGGAGCAACTCGCCACTCCTCATCGAGCTGAACTGGAGCGGCGAGTTGCTGAACCACTCTCCTGCTTGGGGTGGCAACTGGCTCCGTCGAGCCAAGATAGGTTGGTGAAGCACCGAGCGGCCTCACCCGTATCCGGAGGGCTCGGCGGGCCACCCAGCCGGGTAATATGCCGGAGAACGGCTCCTCGAAAGCCATCAGAAGAGTGGAGAAAATGGTGAATGAGGAGATGGGGGAGCGGTGGAGGGGTGCGATTCTTGCACCTGTCTGTCTGGCCTCGTGTAAATAGAGGGCGGACGGTAGGAGCTTGGTCGGCGTCTGGCCTCGTTTAAACTGAGGGCGGACGGGAGGATCTCAGCCGGTGTTGCGTTTAATTCCGGCCCGCTCATGAACGGACATGTGGCCGGAGTAGGTTTCTCGGTTTGCATGCGGGTTTAACAAAGGGGTTTGATGGAGCAGGGCGTGTTCAGCCGGGCGTGCAGCGAGGCGGCCTTGATACTATTGATTTGACAGTGGGCGGTGCAGTTCCCGTCTGGCTTTAATGCGAGCGAGGAGTAGCGGTTCCCGAAATGTTGAACAGCCAATGCATCCTCCTTCAATTAATGCATGAGGGAAGTAATGGGAGGATGACAAGGAAAAGAGGCTGCACGATGTGAATGCAATGCAGTTTGCCCTCATATAAAGGCGCCCCTCCATTCCAATGCATCTACCTTTCTGTACGCACCTAAGCATTTGCCTAAGCACCTACACTAAGCGCAAAAGAGCTCACTCCAGAACGATGGCTGAGATGCGCGCAAGAGGCCAGCGGCTGTGCCAGATGGTCCACGACGTCGGCCTGTGGCATGGCGCCGATGATCGTCTCCAGACGGTGTTGGAGACCGGCTGGTGGATGGCCGTCGTCGATGCCAACTACGACTCTTAGTTGGACCAGATGATCGTTGCCACCACCAATAAGTTCACCGTCCTCAAGAAGCTCGCGGACGACATCGCCCGTACTCCTCCAGCCCGCAAGACCGGGCTCCTCATTGCCTGCCACCCTACTCGGCCTCCATGGCCGGAACCTATTTCAAGCACTGGTGGCCCTGCGACTACCCGCCGACGCCACGAAGAATGTCCACCTGGAGGTCGCGCTTCGCTGCGGCGCCTCACGCTTCTGAAATTAAATCGACCTACACATCCACGTGTACGAGCAAATCGTGTACATAGGTATCTACAAGGCCAGTGAGGATGCTACGACATTGGCCTTCCTCAACCGGCTGGAAGCCTTGGATGCCTTTTCTAAGAAGCACCTCGACCTCGCAACAAAAGCCGCCGCTCCTTAGCCACCGGTCGGTGGCCCGGCGCACTAAGTTGAGAGGAGGAGGTCGTACGTTGATGGATGCTCTTTCTTCTTGCCTTCTGTAACCACCACTGCGATCACATCAATATCGTGGCCTTAATTCTTATTGTGTTGTTGCATTCTCATTCCAGTCAAAAGCGACATGGGCGATCCCTTTGCTTAATTATATGCATCACTGTAACTAGTACTCCATCCGTCAATTTATAAGTTGTGCAAACCTTTTCCATCAACTTCATGCAACGCGCGGGCATCTTGCTAGAAACACTAGAACATGTCAGACCGCATGTGACCAAACCGACGATGCGCCAAACTAGCTACTACATACCCTGCTTATCTGGCGGAAATAGCCCCTCCCTAGCGTTTCCAATCGTTATTTCTATCTATCGATCGTGCCAAGGAGCAGAACCAGAATGTTACAATTTATACATGTTTCTCTCTGTAACGCCCCGGATTCGACGCGCTAGGTGTCCGTCAGTTATTCGCCGTCTTTGCCATGTCATTTGCTTGCGTGTTGCATTTTATCATGTCATCATGTGCATCTCTTTTTGCATACGTGTTCGTCTCATGCATCCGAGCATTTTCCCCGTTGTCTGTTTTGCAATCCGGCACTCCTATGTCTCCCGGCGCCCCCTTTTACCTCTTTTCGTGTGTGGGTATTAAACATTCTCGGAATGGACCGAGGTTTGCCAAGCGGCCTTTGTATAGCACTGGTAGACCGCCTGTCAAGTTTCGTGCCATTTGGAGGTCGTTTGATACTCCAACGGTTAACCGGGTAACCGCTAAAACCTCCTTCTCTTTGCAGCCCAACACCCTTTTCAAAGTGGCCCCAAACCCAGCAAACTCCCCTCCATGCTCTTGGTCGTTCGATGACGATCGCGTGGCCGAAAACCGCTCCCCATTTGGACTCTCCTAGCTCCCTCTACCTATAAATATGTCTTCCTCCCCCGAAATTCGCGGATGAATCCCCTAACCCTAGCTCCTTCTTCCTCCACGCGCCGGACGCGTCCGCCCGGCGCCGGACATGTCCGTCCACCGCCACCCGTCGCCGCTCCCGGCCAATCCGGGCGCGCCACATGGCATGCCGCCGCCCACCGCCGCCCGCGGCCTGCGGAAGCCCACGGAGGGCCAGCGAGCCAGCGCCCGCCGCCGTCGCCCTCCCGGCCGGGTCGCCGCGCCGCCTCCGCGGCCGCCCGACCCCGCCGCCGCCCGCCATCTCCGGCAGCCCTTGGCGACCCCGCCGACCTCCGCGACCGGTGCGCCGTCTCTGCCGCCGCCGCCCGAACCTGCCGCCTCGCCTCCGCGGCAACCGCGCATGCCGCCGCCGCCTCCTCACCTCCGGCCGCCCGGCCGCCCGCCTCCGCCCGGCGGCCGAACACGCCCGCGCCGCCCAAGCTTCTTCCGACCTCGCCGGAGCCGGGCCCGCCTCGATTCCCGCCGCCCGGATCTGGATCCACCCGCGTTGACTTTCCCCCGAGGTCCTTTTTTCCCCCTAAGTCCCTGAGACATATTGCATTTTGTTGCTCTGTTCATCATGTTATAACTCTCTGAATATTGCTCCGTTTCGTGCGTGTAATATGTCAAATTGTTCGCCTCGACGAGTACATCATTTCATCTCATTGCATCCTTTTCATGTGAGCTCATCTTGATGCCCGAAATGCTGTTAGAAGAGTGCTATGTGATGTTAGTGTCAGATTCTTATCAGAACATGCACTTTTGTCATTTTTGCCATGATTGATGTGTGCATCCTATGAACTTGAGTCCTACATGTGTTTTGTACTATGTCATGCCATATTTACAGGGGTGTATGCCATGTATTTTTGTGATATATGTGGTGACTAGCACAAGCATGCAAACTAGGCTTCGTGATGTTGCTCATTTTAGCCCCTGTTCTGCTGTTATTTTCATGCCATGTACCTGATGCTACAGAGAGATCCATGCTTATTTTGAGATACTTAAGTAAGGATGTTTTGAACATATGATTATTCTCTATCCATCCATGCCCTTGTTTGTAATTATGGAGTGCCATAGCTTGAGTCAATCGAGCTCTACTTTTGCTATAAAATGTTTCTTGGCAGGTTGTTTACATGTTATTCAATTTTGCCAAGGTTGTTGTAGTTGATCCGTGTATGCTATGATGTTGTTCTTGCCATGTATAGCTTCTATGCCATGTCTTTTTACTGTGAGTTGCCTTGACATGCCATGTATTGCTCTGTGGTGAGTGATTCAAGCTCACCAACATGCCTACTGTCGTCGTTCTGCCATGTTTAAATCTGTAATATAACTTACCATGTTTACATGGGTGCCATCATATTTTCTGATCCTTTTTGGCTCATGGTCAGTAAGGGACTCTTGTTCTATGCAATTAGTAGATTCATTCCATGCCTTTGTTTGCCAGGATAAGTTCCTGTAACATGTCGTTTGATAGCTCTAAACATTGCAACCTGATGTTATTTCCTGATAAGTCTGAACTGTTATTATTTGCAATCTTGCCATGTGTGTTTGAGCATGTTATATTGATTTCTGGAGTTAGCTCCGTGTTCATGTTTTGTCATGCTTTACCTGTACATCATGTCCATGCCTTTTGTTTTCATATTGTGGTACTGTAGCATGTTGTTTTGATGCTTGCAATATGCCTAGTTGCTATTTTGGACAGATTGTTGTCATGACTTGTATAGAGTGTATGTGTTGAACCGTTGCTCCGTTTTGAGTGTGCTCTATATGAAACTTGATTGATTTTGCATGTAGCTTCATACTATCATGTTGCATCCTTGTTTTGAGGTGTTTGCTTGATGTTTGTATGCATTTTGCATCAATGCCATGATTAACTTGTTTTGCTCATATCTTTTAGGCCGTAGCTCCGAATCTAATGAACTTTATATGTAACTTGACTAGAATTTCGTGTAGATCATCGTGGTGCATCTTAACTTGCTATTTAACAACTTCAACATAAGGTTTATTCAGATCTGGACCAATTTCGAAATTTGCATATGAGGACTTACCGGAATTGTTATATGTTGTTCCCGGCCTTATTTAAACTTGTTTTGATGTGTTGCTCTTGTATGCATCATCTCTTGCCATGAGTAGCTTCATGTAGCTTTTTTGTGCATCATGCTTGTTTGTGCATCATGCCTTGTTCATGTGTGGTGTGTTTACTATGTTGTGTGCTTCTTCTTGTTAGTTCCTATTTCGTTGCGATCGTGAGGATTCGTTCGTCTACGCTTGGTTCGGCTTCATCCGTTCATCTTCTTCATGGACTCGTTCTTCTTCCTTGCGGGATTTCAGGAAAGATGACCGTTACCTTGGGTCTCACTACTATCATTGCTATGCTAGTTGCATCGTTCTATCGCTATGCTGCCTTACCTACCACTTGCTGCTCAAGCCTCCCAAATTGCCATGTCAGCCTCTAACCTTTTACACCCTTCCTAGCAAACCGTTGTTTGGCTATGTTACCGCTTTGCTCAGCCCCTCTTATAGCGTTGCTAGTTGCAGGTGAAGATGAAGTTTGTTCCTTGTTGGAACATGGAGATGTTGTTCCTTGTTGGAACATGTTTACTTGTTGGGATATCACAATATATCTTATTTAATTAATGCATCTATATACTTGGTAAAGGGTGGAAGGCTCGGCCTTATGCAGTGTTTTGTTCCCTCTTGCCGCCCTAGTTTCCGTCATATCGGTATTATGTTCCCGGATTTTGTGTCCCTAACGGTCGGGTGATTTATGGGACCCCATTGACGATTCGCTTTGAATAAGACTCCTCCGGCAAGGCCCAACATTGGTTTTACCATTTGCCTCACCACCACCTACATTTCCCTTGGGAGTAATTAACCCAAGGTCATCTTTATTAGCCCCGGGCGGTGCTTCTCTAAGTGCTGGTTGAACCGAGCTACTACTGGGGCCACCTTGAGGCAACTTGAGGTTGGTTTTACTCGTAGCTAGTCTCATCCGGTGTTGCCACGAGCGAGATATGTGCAGCTCCTATCGGGATTGTCGGCGCATCAGGCGGTCTTGCTGGTCTTGTTTTATTCTTGTCGAAATGTCTTGTGGCAGGATTCGAGACTGATCGGGCCTTCCGGGAGAAGAATATCCTTCATTGATCGAGAGCTTATCATGGGCTAAGTTGGGACACCCTGCTGGGTTTAAACTTTCGAGAGCCGTGCCGCCGTTATGTGGCAGATGGGAATTTGTTAATATCCGGTTGTAGTAAACTTGAAGCAAACTCTTCTAAAATACACCAACCGTATGCGTAACAGTGAGTGTCTCTTTTGGGGTTGATCGAGAGGATAACACGGTTTACGGGTTATGTTTGGCGTAAGTAGGAGTTCAGGATCACTTCTTGATCATTGCTAGCTTCACGACCGTTCGCTTGCTCTCTTCTCGCTCTTATTTGCATTGGTTAGCCACCATTTATGCTTAGTCGCTCTGCAACCTCACCACTTTACCCCTTCCTTTCCTTTAAGCTTTGCTAGTCTTGATACCCATGGTAATGGGATTCTTTGAGTCCTCGTGGCTCTGATTACTACACCACCGATTGCAGGTACAGGTTGTCACGATGATCATGGCCGAGGCGATGTTTTTGTGTTGGAGTTCTTCATACGCTTCTTGATCGGGGATAGGTTCGGTCGGCAGCCTGGGCTAGCAGGTGGATGTCGTTTGAGTTTGTTTATGTTTCATCCGTAGTTGGATGTTGATCTTGTATATGATGTTGATGTATTCTTGTGGCATTTGTGCCTTATGTATGTATCCCCATCTATTATGTAATGTTGATGTAATGATATCCACCTTGCAAAAGCATCTTCAAGTGGTGGGACCTTCGAGTTCCTTTTGGATAGGGTCGCATCTTGGTCGTGACAAGTTGGTATCAGAGCCTCGACCGACCTTAGGAGCCCCCTTGATTGATCGTGTAGTTTGGCCGTTGTTGAGTCTAGTAGAAAAACTATTTTCGGAGTCTAGTTATATCGGAGAGTAGGAATTCTTTTTGTTCCTCAGCCCTTCGTCGCTCTGCTCGAGGAATCTTGGCGTAGGTGTTTTGAACTACTCCTCTTCCCTTCAAATTTTCTTTAGGATCACGATTGGTTTTCGATCGTTGTTCCTCTGCTCTTTTCATCCGGTGCGTTTCTCGTCAAGTCGACTCGAGCCTCTTCATCTTTGCAAGTTCAATCCTCGGTTATTTTCTTTTCCCACCGCCCACCCTTCTTCTTCTCGTAACGAGTCCGTGTCAGTATCCATCCTACTCGTGTAAAGTTTTTGCTCTCTCTCCTCAATGATTTCAACGGTGTTTTCTCTTCAAGATATTCGTCGGTTTCCCCTTAGAGTTGTCTTTGTTTTCCGCCCTCCACCCTATTATTCCGGAGTTTGAGTTTCTTCCGACCATCAATTCCATTAGTGTGGAGCCTCTTGGTCTTCCTCAATCATTTCAACGGTGAATTATCGTCTCATTAGTCATTCTTCATCCCTTTCTTTCGGTGGATTTCAACTCAATTTTCTTGGTTCGATCATATTCTTTTCCTCGACTCAAGTGTTCCCTTTGCTTGTTAGCCTCTCGCCATTTTATCATTCGGAGTGTGCAAGACATCTCGGGAGATTAAATCGTGTTCCAATTAATTGAGGTTGTCACCTCGGTCAAATATTTTAATTGTTCGGTGCATCATCTATCATTCAACAATCCTTTTCAATGGTGTTTTTCTCTTGATGGGCCCTAACCCACAGGTCTTTTCGAGGATCTTACGACTCTTCTAGTTGATTACGGAGCCATTCCTAATTCTTTTAGAAGTTTGACATAAGTATGATTTTCATCAGTCATATCTTTTCCAAGATCAATTTGAATCATTTTCATTGTTGGCTCAACCTATTAGCTTTTCATTCTCCGGAGTATCTCAGTAATTTTGGTGATGTTTATAAATCGTCATTTGAAGACCGAAGTAGAGTTTCTCTTAAATCTTGTCCGTTCTCCCGAAGATTAGTGGTTCTAGCTCCATATCATCCTCTCGAATTATTTCAGTTTGTCGGATATTCTTTCTTACCCATCCGGAGTATAACGGAGTTGATTTCTTTCCGTTTCACGGAGGACATCATTCCAGTTATCGTTCTCTAATTATCCCGGTGCTTCGTTCAAGTGTTCTTTAATCAGTTCATGATCTCTTCATTCTCTTGTATCTAAATTCCCTCAAGTATCTTTGTGCTTTTCTAATTCTTTCCGGCGATTCGTTCTCTTCTCTGCGTTCATTTTCATTTCTAACGGTGGTTCGTTCAAGATTCTTTTCCTTGATTATCATTTTTATTCATTCGTTCTTTTCAATCATACAGGCGGTTCATGAAGACCTTCTCAAGTTTGCGTTATGTCACTTCTCAATTCTTTTTCAAGAAGAATAAGTAGTATGCAAATCCATTGTTGGTCATCAATTTAATTTCATGAAGGATAAGCATACAATAAATCTTATTCTTATTTCATCCAAGTGAGTAATCCCTTCCTTCGGAGTTTGCTCTTGAGGAATAAATTCTATTTCCAAGTGTTTTCCATCTTTTCTTTCCCGGAGTTCAAAGTTTCCTTGGCCATCTCGTTGGAACCTCCATCTAAATCATCGCAAGCTTTAATCTTATTATTTCATCCTTCATTCTATCTCATCATCCTTTTCGTTACCGGAGTTCTTCATGGCGGTTCTTCATGATTTAATTCATTCTTCAAGAGTTCATCAAGATTTTGTTGGTGGAGTTCAAGTATCTTTTCTTTTCGCGTCTCGAAGTGCAATTAATTCTTCATTTTCTTTTGAAGTGGAGTTTTGCATTTCTTCATTCTTCTCAGCTATTCTATCATTTTCCGTTTGTGGCCGGTTATCACCTTATAATTTTGAGATGTTTTCCATAAGTCCACAACAAGCTTATTCTTTTGTTTTTGAATTTACAACAACTCCGTTCAATCCTTCTTCTAAAGATGCTTTCAATTTCATTCGCGGCACAAGTTGTCATTTTCTTCTCCGTTCTTTTCATTCAACTTTTTCAATTCTTTCCGGAGGTTTTGTGTCATGTCTTCATCAAGTATCATTCCATCCTCTCAAGTTCAAGTTCTATTCCTCCATGTTTTAGCCGGAGTGCTGCCTAAATCCTTTTAGTCTTATTCGTTTCTTTTCTCATTCTAACCACTCCGGTTAGAACGAGTGCTTTCATAGTCTATCTGATTCAGTGAGCTTTCGATTCTCGTCATTCTCGTCATTCCTCTCTTCTTCTCGAGTGCTCTCGATTCTTTGCGTCTCTCTTGCGTTTCTTGTTTCACCTCATCCCTTTTCCCTTCCGTCTCGGTCCTAAGATCTCGGGACGAGATCTCTTGTTAGTGGAGGAGTGTTATAGCGCATGATTCGATCGCCCGGTGTCCGTCGATTATTCGCCGTCTTTGCCATGTCATTTGCTTGCGTGTTGCATTTTATCATGTCATCATGTGCATCTCTTTTTGCATCGTGTTCGTCTCATGCATCAGAGCATTTTCCCGTTATCATTTTGCAATCCGGCACTCCTATGTCTCCGGCGCCCCTTTTACCTCTTTTAGTGTGTGGGTATTAAACATTCTCGGAATGGACGAGGTTTATAGCGGCCTTTGTATAGCACTGGTAGACCGCTGTCAAGTTTCGTGCCATTTGGAGTCGTTTGATACTCAGCAGTTAACAGGTAACGCTAAAACCTCCTTCTCTTTGAAGCCCAACACCCTTTTCAAAGTGGCCCAAAACCCAGCAAACTCCCTCCATGCTCTTGGTCGTTCGATACTTGATCGCTTTGGCAAACCGCTCCCCATTTGGACTCTCCTAGCTCCCTCTACCTATAAATATGTCTTCCTCCCGAAATTAGCGGATGAATCCCTAACCTAGCTCCTTCTTCTCGCATGGCAGACGCGTCCGCCGGCGCCGGACATGTCAAATCCACCGCCACCGCCCGCTCGGCCAATCCAGGCGCGCCACGTGGCATGCCGCCCACCGCCCGCGCGGCCGCGGAAACCCACGGAGGCCCCAGCGAGCCAGCGCGCCCGCCGCCGTCTGCCCTCCCGGCCGGGTCGCCCGCCGCCGCCTCCATGGCGCCCGAGCCCCGCCGCCGCCCGCCATCTCCGGCAGCCCGCGGCGACCCCGCCGACATCCGGCGGCCAAAGCCGCGCGCCGTCTGCGCCGCGCCGCCGAACCCTGCGCCTCGCCTCCATGCTCGCCGCGCGGCGCCGCCGCCTCCTCGCCTCCGCCGCCGCCGCCCCGCCTCCGCCGGCGCCGGGCCGCGCCGCGCCGCCTAAGCTTCTTCCGACCTCGCCGGAGCCCGGCCCGCCTCGATCCGCGCCGCCCGGATCTGGATCCACCCGCGTTGACTTTCCCCCGAGGTCCTTTTTTTCCCAAAGTCCCTGAGACATATTGCATTTTGTTGCTCTGTTCATCATGTTATAACTCTCTGCATATTGCTCCGTTTCGTGCGTGTAATATGTCAAATTGTTTGTCTCGACGAGTACATCATTTCATCTCATTGCATCATTTTCAATTGAGCTCATCTTGATGCCAGAAATGCTGTTAGAAGAGTGCTATGTGATGTTAGTGTCAGATTCTTATCAGAACATGCACTTTTGTCATTTTTGCCATGATTGATGTGTGCATCCTATGAACTTGAGTCCTACATGTGTTTTGTACTATGTCATGCCATCTTTACAGGGGTGTATGCCATGTATTTTTGTGATCTATGTGGTGACTAGCACAAGCATGCAAACTAGGCTTCGTGATGTTGCTGATTTTAGCCCCTGTTCTGCTGTTATTTTCATGCCATGTAAACCTGATGCTACAGAGAGATCCATGCTTATTTTGAGATACTTCAGTAAGGATGTTTTGAACATATGGTTATTCTCTATCCATCCATGCCCTTGTTTGTAATTATGGAGTGCCATAGCTTGAGTCAATCGAGCTCTACTTTTGCTATAAAATGTTTCCTGGCAGGTTGTTTACATGTTATTCAATTTTGCCAAGGTTGTTGTAGTTGATCCGTGTATGCTATGATGTTGTTCTTGCCATGTATAGCTTCTATGCCATGTTTTTTTACTGTGAGTTGCCTTGACATGCCATGTATTGCTATGTGGTGAGTGATTCCAGCTCACCAACATGCCTACTTATCGTTGTTCCTGCCATGTTTAAATCTGTAATATAACTTGCCATGTTTACATGGGTGCCATCATATTTTCTGATCCTTTTTAGCTAATGGTCAGTAAGGGACTCATGTTCTATGCAATTAGTAGATTCATGACATGCCTTTTTTTGCCATGATAAGTTCCTTTAACATGTTGTTTGATAGCTCTAAACATTGCAACCTGATGTTATTTCCTGATAAGTCTGAACTGTTATTATTTGCAATCTTGCCATGTGTGTTTGAGCATGTTATAGTGATTTCTGGAGTTAGCTCAGTGTTCATGTTTTGTCATGCTTTACCTTTACATCATGTCCATGCCTTTTGTTTTCATATTGTGGTACTGTAGCATGTTGTTGTGATGCTTGCAATATGCCTAGTTGCTATTTTGCTCAGATTGTTGTCTTGACATGTATAGAGTGTATGTGTTGAACCGTTGCTCCGTTTTGAGTGTGCTCTATATGAAACTTGCTTGATTTTGCATTTAGCTTCATACTATCATGTTGCATCCTTGTTTTGAGGTGTTTGCTTGATGTTTGTATGCATTTTGCATCAATGCCATGTTTAACTTGTTTTGCTCATATCTTCTAGGCCGTAGCTCCGAATCTAATGAACTTTATATGTAACTTGACTAGAATGTCGTGTAGATCATCGTGGTGCATCTTAACTTGCTGTTTGACAACTTCAACATAAGGTTTATTCAGATCTGGACCAATTTCGAAATTTGCATATGAGGACTTACCGGAATTGTTATATGTTGTTCCCGGCCTCATTTAAACTTGTTTTGATGTGTTGCTCTTGTATGCATCATCTCTTGCCATGAGTAGCTTCATGTAGCTTTGTCATGCATCATGCTTGTTTGTGCATCATGCCTTGTTCATGTGTGGTGTGTTTACTATGTTGTGTGCTTCTTCTTGTTAGTTCCTGTTTCGTTGCGATCGGGAGGATTCGTTCGTCTACGCTTGGTTCGGCTTCATCCGTTCATCTTCTTCATGGACTCGTTCTTCTTCCTTGCGGGATTTCAGGCAAGATGACCGTCACCTTGGATCTCACTACTATCATTGCTATGCTAGTTGCATCGTTCTATCGCTATGCTGCCTTACCTACCACTTGCTGCTCAAGCCTCCCAAATTGCCATGTCGACCTCTAACCTTTTCACCCTTCCTAGCAAACCGTTGTTTGGCTATGTTACCGCTTTGCTCAGCCCTCTTATAGCGTTGCTAGTTGCAGGTGAAGATGAAGTTTGTTCCTTGTTGGAACATGGAGATGTCGTTAGTGTTGGAACATGTTTACTTGTTGGGATATCACAATATATCTTATTTAATTAATGCATCTATATACTTGGTAAAGGGTGGAAGGCTCGGCATTATGCCTAGTGTTTTGTTCCACTCTTGCCGCCTAGTTTCCGTCATATCGGTATTATGTTCCCAGATTTTGCGTCCCTAACGGTCGGGTGATTTATGGGACCCCCTTGACAGTTCGCTTTGAATAAGACTCCTCCGGCAAGGCCCAACATTGGTTTTACCATTTGCCTCACCACCACCTACATTTCCTTGGGGTAAGTGTAACCCAGGGTCATCTTTATTAGCCCCGGGCGAGTGCTTCTCTAAGTCTTGGTTGAACCAAGCTACTTGGGCCACCTTGAGGCAACTTGGGGTTGGTTTTACTTGTAGCTAGTCTCATCGGTGTTGCCACGAGAGCGAGATATGTGCAGCTCCTATCGAGATTGTCGGGCATCAGGCGGTCTTGCTGGTCTTGTTTTATTCTTGTCGAAATGTCTTGTGGCAGGATTCGAGACTGATCGGGCCTTCCGGGAGAAGAATATCCTTCGTTAATCGCGAGAGCTTATCATGGGCTAAGTTGGGACACCCTGCAGGGTTTAAACTTTCGAGGCTGTGCCCGCCGTTATGTGGCAGATGGGAATTTGTTAATATCCGGTTGTAGTAAACTTGAAGCAAACTCTTCTAAAATACACCAACCGTGTGCGTAAGTGAGTGTCTCTTTTGGGGTTGATCGAGAGAGAACACGGTTTACGGGTTATGTTTGGCGTAAGTAGGAGTTCAGGATCACTTCTCGATCATTGCTAGCTTCACGACCGTTCGCTTGCTCTCTTCTCGCTCTTATTTGCGTTGGTTAGCCACCATTTATGCTTAGTCGCTGCTGCAACCTCACCACTTTACCCTTCCTTTCCCTTTAAGCTTTGCTAGTCTTGATACCCATGGTAATGGGATTCTTTGAGTCCTCGTGGCTCTGATTACTACACCACCGATTGCAGTGCAGGTTATGTGATGATCATGGCCGAGGCGATGTTTTTTGTGTTGGAGTTCTTCATACGCTTCTTGATCGGGATAGGTTCGGTCGGCAGCACTGGGCTAGCGAGGTGGATGTCGTTTGAGTTTCTGTTTATGTTTCATCCATAGTCGGATGTTGATCTTGTATATGATGTTGATATATTCTTGTGGCATTTGTGCCTTATGTATGTATCCCCATCTATTATGTAATGTTGATGTAATGATATCCACCTTGCAAAAGTGTCTTCAAGATGCGCTTCTATCCTTGGTGGGACCTTCGAGTTCCTTTTGGATAGGGTCGCATCTTGGGCGTGACACTCTACTCCTACTCCTATAAAATACTCAGTTGGTGATGGTGGTGTGTCTGCCATCCGTCGTTACTAACCATTAGATCTGCATCTAACGTCTGTGAGGTAAGTTGTGGCATTTTGCAACAATAGCCACTTCTCTGCTCCAATTTGCGAGAAAACCCTTATTATCTTGAAAGCAACCACATCCCTCCTCACCTCATCAAAATAGCCGAGAAATATATTTTGGCGAAAGGTACTCCCTCAGTTCCTTAATATTTGTCTTTCTAGATATTTCAATAAGTGACCACATCTGAGACAAAATGAGTGAATCTACACTTGAGAATATGTCTATATAATCCGTATGTGATAGTCCATTTGAAATCTCTAAAAGACAAATATTTAAAACGAGAGAATAATAATAGGAGTATATCAAAACAAGAGTGATTTCTTTCAAGTTTGTGAACAAGTACTACTATTCTACTACTTTGGATCCGTGCATAGCATACGAGCACATTGCTAGTAAAGGAAAAGGGGCAGCGTTCACGTCGCCTCCCCCACATGGGGAATCAGGGGTACTCCACGGCCCGTACCGCATGACACATAGCTAAGGGAAGGCGTGTTTCCTAGCATTTTCACTTTCATGTGGGACCACCGTTGAGCAAACCGACTATTGGCAAACCGCACCCCGCCCGCCGTCGGGTTGGAAAACAGAAACGAGAGGAAGATCTAGTTGTAGCACGGAAGCCAAGAAATTTAGTGTCATATGGGGCTCGTTGATAGAGTAGGAGCATTCCGTACTACTCTACTCCTACTAGTACCAAGTTTGTACTACCACTAGTACTACCACTATACAACTAGTAGGTACGTGCACGACACAGCATCGTAGGAAAAAAATGGGAAGATCTTGTTTTGGGTGATTTATCTTTTTTTCAGTCAACGTAGTATGAATAATATGATGTGGGGGGCACCCATGAAGCTTATGTGGCTTGGTTGCATGGCCACGAAAGGTTAGAGAAAAATAAATAGATAATGTGTTTAGAGTGCACTCCACTAAGCAGATAACTTTGGATCCATTACAGCAGGCGACACATCTATATCTATACCCCTATATAGTGTATGAATAACTTTGAAAGTTGGTGGTTGGATGAAGCCAATCCGGCGGTACAAAGATGGAAAATCCGAGCACTCTTGGCCATTGGATATCATCTACATTCCACAGATTACGCCACATGTAGAATCTAGAAGACTCCATGGTTGAACTTCATTCATGACTAACTTTGCCACAACTAAGCTTAGGCAAAGTGTATGCGCCATAAAAATGTGGCTAACAAAATGGTGACCACAAGTGTGGCAAGATTTGGCAAGAAGTTGTGTCTATGACATGTGGACCATGTAGCTAGAAAAGTGTGGCAAGCCACAAGTGTCGGCGTGCAGGGCAGGGGTACCCAGACTTGCTGCTGCGACTGCTGGCGTGGCTCAAGGGTGGCCAGTCGGCCCATCTTCATCGGCACAAGCTCAAGACCCTCATGAGGGCCAAGCCTCATGGAGGCGGACGGCAGAAGCTTCCTCGAGCCGCGGCCTCGCCGAGATGGCTCGTGAGGCGGAGAGATCAAGGTGGGGTACCTCACGAGGTGCCCATGGCGCAAGCCATGGCGACCAAGGCGCCCGGTGAGGCGCCAGCCGCGCCAGTGATGTCCTCATTTCCTCTTTGGTGCAAGGAGGCAAGCATAGGCGAGCATCAAGCAAAACAACCGTTTGATTGCAACAAGACCAAGACCATCTGGCGGCGGGAAGGAGGTCATCGTGGAGCCCAAGCCGGCGTCACCACGAGCCTTTGTGGCGAGGACCAACTTTAGTCGGGATAAGTGTACTAGATGTTCCCCTTCAAAATGGCCAATTGATGGCGCCCTTCCGCTCAATATTTGGGAAGAGGCCACAGGCCTCTGCCTATAAATAGGACTAGCCACCCACGAGGGTAGAGGCATCTGGGAGCAGCTAGCATCTTGGATCGAGTCTAGGGCGGGGCTAGAGATCAAGCAGTCGAGAGAGAGAGAGAGAGAGAGAGAGCCGAACTCCTCTTAGCGATTAAATCGCACCGGCCAGAAACAGACCCTCATGAGGCTGTTCTTCCTTGTATTTTCATCATCAGCATTGAGGCAATCCACCACACCACACACTAGAGTAGAGTGTTACACACAGCAGTGGCCCGAACGATATGAACCTTGTGTATCTTGTGTTGCTCTTTTGGTAGTTTAGATCCTTGCGGCGTGACGAGGTGCGGTAGGTAGGGGTGAGATCTCGCGTGCACCCGAGTTGAACCTAGAGGTCTGCGGAACATCAAGGTCGCGAAGGTAGGCGTGGGTAGGGCAGCGTCGGTCTTGCGAGAAGATAGGACCGCGCCTCGGCCTCGGTAGTGGGGCCAAAACCAAGGTGACATCTTCAAGGCACGGACCGGGAAGGAAGCAACTTGGCGGGACCGTCCTTGGCGGCGGCAGCGGGCTTTCGGTCGCGCTGCCGTCGCGACCTCGGCAAAGTCTGAGCCTTCTCCTCCATATCCGCGAAAACCCACGCGGTCCTCGGCGAGGACCAGCGCCTTGCCGTCCAGCTCGACCCTCTTCGCCTCCAACTCCTGCTCCAGCGCACCCAAGCGGTCACGGCTCTTGTCAAGCTTGGCATCCCGGTCCTTGACGGCCGGCTCGCGAGCCTTCATGTCTTCCTCCTTCTCTTGGCGGACACGGGCCTCCTTGGCAAGCTGGTCACGCAGGCCCTGCAGCTCGCTCTCCAGCGCCTTGCAGCAACCTCAGACATTGGCTACCTGCCCCAAGGCAGCGTCGCGAGCAACCTTTGCCCAGGCGGCTGTTTCTCCTTGCCATAAGCCGTCGCGGCTGAACCAGCACCGCTTCGAATCGAAGCTTGTCAGGCGAACCAGCGGAGGCTAGCTCGGCGTCCGGCCTGGCGAGGTCGGCGCCCGAAGATCTTACCGCAGCGGTCGATTCAGCCGCGATCCGGGGCGGTAGGAGGTCGGAGACAACAATTGGTGGAGTAGGAGGAAGGGCGGCAGCATAACCACGGCATCTGAGGTGGGACCTTCTGCGCCCGGCGGCTGCGGCGGTGGCATCGAGCAAGATACCTCGAGAGTCGCTTGGGCCATGAGAGGCTGGCTTCGCCCAGCTAGCTCCGCCGAACCTCGCGAGATGACCAGGTAGGAGAGGCCGTGTCCTGCGTCACCTTCTTCTTCGCAGACGGGCGCTGCCCGGGCGAAGCCTCGAGAGCTCCCTTGACTTCTTCGCCGCGGCGCCAGCCTAACCAAGGAATCTGAGATATCAAGCCTCGGCGACAAAGCAGAAATAAAACAAGAATCAAGCACATCTGGTCATCACTCGCGGGCTCGAGCAACCTCCCCGAACTTGAAGCCGAGAGTCGGCTCTGAGGATCAGCCTCAAGAGGCTCGGGGCGGAGGCGCGTCTGCGAATCGCCTCGGGCAGGCGCAGACAGCGAGGACCAGCCCGTCATGTACTTCTTCCGGGATCAGGGGCAAGCTCTCGCCGCCCCGCTCATCGCCATCCTCATCATCGCTCGGCAAGAGGTGGAGAGCGCGGGACCTGCGCCGGGGGAGGCACTCTCGACTCCCGTCGGTCGCCTGAGTCAGGCCCCTCTCCCGCTCCTCTTCTTCCTCCTCTCCGCTGGAGTCGCGGAGACCGTTC